>JBAMYA010072630.1:0-24985 GCA_037176975.1 Arrhamphus sclerolepis
TATATATATACACACAAATATATATATATATAAAAGAAGAAACTGTGTGGACAGCATCATAAAGATCAAAAAAGGACTTTTTAAAGCAATGTGCAGTTATGGCACCAGTTGACCTGATTAGAAGTGATTACAGTTGAACAGAAACATCAGGCTGTTATCGCCGTCGTCTCCACTGTTGTGTTTTCTGCCTACCTCTCCAACCATGCCGTTCCACTCCCCATCAATGTTCTTCCCATGTCTTCCATTTGTCACCAGGTAAAGGTCGTAGGTGAAGCCCACAATCTTGGCCAAGCGCTTCAGAACGTCAATGCAGAATCCTTTGCAGCAGTGCTTCATAGGTGCAGCACCATCCAGCACCAAACTGTAGACATGATGAAAGAAAAATAAAGATGACTTTAAATAACATTTTAAAGATATTTACCACTGACTGAAATTAAATGCTTGACAGTTGGTGGGGGAAAAAAAATAAAAATTGAGGTGAGTTTCTTAGGGAGTGAGAAATGAAATGAACGAGCACCTCAGGGGAAGAGAGTGTAGCAGAAAAAAAGAAGAAAGCGAGGATGGCAAGAATTATTGCTGAGGGACTGTGATTGGATCGATACTGACAGTTGTGGCTGTTGTGTTTGGAGAGACTTTACTCAACAGTTTAGGGAAAAAAGTGGTGTATAATTAAAAGAAAATGAAATGGAATTTTCTGCACACAATTATCCAAAAGAGACGTTGTAAATGCCTCTCAGGGCTTAGGTGGAAGACGCCTCAACGGTATAAGCACATTACATGTTTTCAAGTGGAAACCAAGTAGATTTAGATGACTATCAGTCAAGTGGTTGCAGAAGCCTCCATCAGAATGTGCCATTTTGATGGCCATTCAGACATTTAGCCATGGCAACCTCTTAACTGTGTTACCTAGCAACAGACCTCCACACCTGGCACGTAGTTTCTTAAAAGGAAGGAACGTCAAACGTAATAGCTTTACTAAAACTAAAACTCAGAACAGTCACAAAAAAGAGCCAAATAATACCGAAATTAATCATCTTTAATTGGGAATATTGAATTTTGAATTGAAAAACTGAGCCATTACAACCAGGCTTGAATCAAATAAAATCCAGTCATGTGCAGCATAAAAAAAAAAGTAAAAATCATGGCGTGATAATTACAGAATAAAACTAAAGGCTAAAATGTCAGTAACAAAGCATAAGGGGATCGGGGCTGGGTACAAATTCAAAACAAAATGGATGAAAACAAAATAAAGGAATAAGACAGAAAAAAGACAGAGAGGCGATCCAAGGGAAAAAGGAGCTTAAGTGGCCTGATTAACAAGATAGTAAAGTAGTCTCTTAGCCAATAAAGCTGATGAAGAATGAACTCGTTATCTTTCCATCAGTTAAATCATCAGGAAAGACTCGTATCTGTGATGCACAAAGGTACCAGAATACACACACACACACACACACACACACACGTACACACATATTGACAATCAATGAATACATTCATTCCAATCTACTGAATGAACATGAGAAGACTCTCTGATGTGCGCCGAAATGGGTAATGTGAGAAAAAAAAACCCAAAAAATCCAAACCCATGCCCTGATACTGGAAAACAGGCGAATAGCTACCCACTTTAATGACCAATATGTATTTACATATATGACTTTAACTCCTTTAATTGTCTTTAAATCTTGGGCCCATTTGCTCAAACACAACATGGGAGCACAAATTATTTATTAAAACACTCAAAATGACTCACAATGACTCCAGCACTACATAATGGGTAAACAATTTATTCCCCATCAAAGGTTTCTACAGGTTCATTAAGTTCTGATCACCTTCCTATTATCCTCTGGCCACTCATTACTGAGTTTGTTTTTGCAGCACCCATTCCTGACCTGCAGAAACTGTTTACTTGAAATGCTCACAATAGGGTCTACTTGGCTTGAAAATAAAAGTTATACACACACACACACACACACATATATATATATATACATATATATATATTCTACGCTCAATAACTTCGATACTCAAAGTTTTCTTTTCTCTTGGCACTAATGCATGACTTTGCAAAACAAAATAAAAATGAAACAGAAATCACAATGTGAACTACAAGAATTCCTTGTGAGGATGAAAACATCACCTTGTTATATTCCACAGAGTTTGTTTTTTTTCTTTTTTGATTCGTGTTCATCTTCAAATGCATCAATGCTACTGACAGAAATAAAACGTATTCTATCTTTTTTAACAAAGCTGTACAAGACTTGTTTTTTTTTTCTATTTTATACTTCACATTTTAATCTGTATTCTTTTATAGGATAGTGTCATGGTGTAGGATATATATTACTATTTGTTTTTCTGTTTCCTTTTTTTATGTTCTCTCCTGTCATTTTATCATTCTACTGTTGTGGTTTCACAGGAAATGTTTTGCTGATCCTCTGGTTTTTGAAGGAATTTGTTTTGTTCTTTGTCTATTACTTAGTTATCCCCGTGTTCTTTGTTTAATTTAAGTATTTATCTGTACTGTCTTTCCTCTTTATCCTTCCCACTCAGATTCTACTACAAGCTATGCAGCTGTGGGCCTGAGTTTATGGGTCACCTCCCATTATCCACTGTCCACTTTCCTCATTCATTTTTCTTAACACCTCCTGTCATTACTATTCTGGTTTTGTTTTTGTTGAGAAATTAATCCATGCCCTTTTGCATCTAGGCTGGATTATTGTAATGCATTAATTTCTTGCTGTACAAACGGCCTGGTTAAAAACCCCAATCTGGTCCAGATTGCTGCAAAACCAGAACTGGGTACAGAGATCACATTTCACCAGTTCTAGCTTAATTACACTGGCTCCTTGTTAAATTTAGAATCATATTCAAAATATGACTTCTCGCATGTAAAGCTCTGAATGATAAAACTCCAATGTATGTGAAAAATCTCATAGTTCCATGGTGTCCTTGTAGAACACTCCACTACCTGAATGCAGGTTTACTTACTGTTCCAAGAGTCTGTACATTTAGAAAGTGTGGCAGAGCTTTCAGATATCAGGCTTCTCTATTATGGATTCAACTCCCAACCTCAGTCTAGGAGGCAGACTCCCTCTCTACATTGAAGGTTTGACAAGTCTGCAGGGTTGTGTTTGGAGAGTGGTGTATTGTGTGTGTGGTTTTCCATCTTCAGCAGGGTAAGTCAGGCAGAATTGGTTCCAGCTGTTTCCAATCCATCTGCAATCAAAAACCAGTTTAAAAGAGGAGCGCTTTCATAAGGCAGATGCTTATCTCACTCAGAGTGGTAACAGTCTGAGCCTAGCTCTCCTGAGGTCTCTCTACGGCCTTTTTCTTGAGCCAATTCTTGCCTTATTTTGTTACTCCGTCTGCATCCTTGTTGCTGAACTCATCTCTTGTTGTCATGCCAATCCTCACGCTGATTCTGCCAACCATTTCTACCAGCTATACTGCCGCTCCTTAAGCCGATTGCCTGTTGACAAACTTACCCGTGAGCAGCTTCCTACTGGCTGCCTGTCCACCCTCCAACGCAGCTGCAACCTCCACTCCTGTGGAAAGAAACAATAAGAACAGTCAGCTATGGAATCCACCCTCTGCCAACATTGCAATCTGCAGATGGACTTACATTCCTTGATGCTATTTTTACCCATCCAAAACAGTAAGAATGATCTCCCAACAATAGTCTCCTACCATTGGCTTAAATTAACCAACTTACCTTTGTCCTTCGTGCGACCCAGGCCTGGGGCTTCATTTATAAAACATTGCGTAGATTCCATCCTGAAAGATTTCTAGCGCCAAAAAGTTGGAATTTTTGTACGCAAAAAAGGATTCCGATTTATAAAACTGCGTACGCACACCAGGAAGCAATTTCCCTTTATAGATCACAGCTGCACATCAACAGTTGCATACAAGGCTCCGCCTCCTGTCCTTGCCTCTACACGCCCACATTCAACCATAAATGATTAATGCAAAGCACCTCGTGAATGTCAATGAATATTTAAATGAGCAAGCCGATCAATGTTATTGATCAAAATGGTAACCATGGAGACCATACAAGCACGCTCCAAGCGCATCTGGAGGAGGACGGATGCTGACGAATGCTGTTCTGCAAAATCAGAGAGAAACAACTGATGAACTGAAAGAAATTGAAACAATATTGAGTAATTAGTGCGACGTTATGTCTCAATGTGTCAAACGCATTTTCAAGGACTTGTTAAAGCGTGAACATTATTGCTGTCTTAAATGTCACGTGACATCATCGCGGAACTGTGTTCCGTGGTGAAATTCCTCCTGAGACCCTCAGGATTGTCTCATATGCAGCTGTGCGCTATGCAGAGGTCTTTATCCATGTGATGCTTCGTGTTACCATCAGAAGTCACAAAAATGCAGTCTAGAAAACCTCGTGGGAGCATTATGCAAGATTACACGTGTGGTCCAAAGGTTTCGGAATATTGGGAACTTTTTTACGCACAGATACTTTTGATAGATCCCGACTTTTGCGAGAAATGTTGCGACCGCAAATTTCACCTTGCTTCACACAATGTTTTCTTGTGTAATAGGTTTAATAAATGAGGCCACAGTTATCATAGGTTCAAAGTAATTCCTTTTATTAAACCAGAAAGAAATGTTGTTGAAACCTTCACTTTACTTTTAAGTTCAGAAAAGAATGGAGACTGACTTATAAAACAGAGACAAAATTTGTTGATTGACTGTTTTGGCTTGAAGTTTGTGCACACCACTTTCCACACAAAGGTTGTGATCTACAAAAAGCAAACTTGACGTGAAAATATGCAGTCCATTACGCAAGCTCTGACTAATGCGTGCGCAAATTTTGAAGACCGGGGAAACCGGCGATGCAGATTTTGAGGTGGGGAATTGAAGCCACACTGCATCATGACTCCTTTCAGACATTTAATTTCCCTCCATATCAAACTGTAATCATACATCGACTTTAAAAAAACTGTAAAACCACAGTGTTAATTATGCTTGCGTTGATGAGCCAGAAGGACCAATCAAATAAATAAAAATAAGGCCTGAAGGCCAAAGTCCACACAACAGTGAATCAAAGTTATCTCACTGTCACATTCCTCTTACCAGGTTGTACGCTATTTTTGGCTTTTGGGCGTATGCACACTTTTAGTATAGGTCCTATGCAATGTTTAGTAAATGAGACCCCAGAACATTTTAAAGGAATTTACAACATGAAGTTCTACAGTGGCGCCGCTCTAGTGGCAGCCTGTTGTTCTTTGTCTCTTGATATTTGCTTTTGAGTTTTCTTTGTTAAACACAGATTTTTGACACATTTTCAGTCTGAATCCTTCTCTGCTTAAAGGATTTCTGCTGGTAATTTTGGGACTTTTAGGGACTCTCACAAGGAGTAACCATGCCAATAGAAAAACTTGTTTACATTTAGAAGCAGCTGATTCAGATTTTTGAGGCCTAAGTAATGCCCACAATACGACCACAAAACCAGACAAGTTTAACAACGGATGATGGTGATGTTCAGCAGGAGCAAAATGGAGAGAAAGTAGAATGTTTGAACCATTTCTTTTCTGTATCATCGCTAAGACTGTAAGACTGATGGCAAAAAAAGAGCACAAACATGGCTGGAGTAACATGTTCTTGGTTTTCTCCGGGCATTTTAGACAGCACAAGCAACTTCATGCTCCATCCACATTAGAAGACTTTTGTTTTAAATTGTAAAATTTTTGCTTAACGTTATTCCTAGCATCTGTTGTAGCGTAATGGCGATGAACAAAACCAAAATACTTTAGACACAGCAATATATTTGCATGGATTTCGTTCATAGTGAAGTGGTTGCTAATTAGTTTCCATCCAAGTTGCATTAGTGGTCATCTCTTTCAACACACTCCCAAAGGTTTTTCTACATATCTTTAAGGTCAAAATTATTACGTACCTTTATGAATTCAAACAAAATGAATTCACTTTTTCATTGAAATGACCATAACTAAAGTGTTAATGTTTCCTGAGTCCTCAAAGAACAGACAACTCTCCATTAAGCTAAATTCAAACATTTTGTACCAAAAATGGTAATCCTAACTAGGTTGGCTCATATTTCTTAAGGGTTTCTTAAGGGTTTTCTTTGGTCTATTCTTCCAATGCAAATCCTTCCAGCTCATCCATATTGTGAAGTTTCTAACCATGAACATTAACCTTGAGCTCCCTAAACAGATTCTGAACAGCATTATGAGGGCCACTTCAAGACTTTGATTCTGGTGGCCTTAAGTAACTTTTGGATGAATTTGGGATGTTTTGGGTCATTTTCTTGTTGGAAAAGCCAGTTAAACTGGCAGGTTTCTTTGATTTATCTTCTTAGGATATCAATGTTATCCTCTTTTTTTCAGGATTCCATGCACCCAAACAAAATATCAAGCTCTGGAGCTGGATAGGAGCTTCAGGTACCACCACCATGTTTTACTGTGTGAACTCTGTTTCTTGGATGGAAAGTCTCCTTCTCCGCCTATGAAAAGCAGTGTCCAGTTCCCTAAAACTGCTCAGATTTGGTCTCATTAGAAGTTAAAACTATGCTTCAGATGCTCACAGACCAGACAAAACCAGACTCTTTGATGTGCCAAACATCAGCCTGTTTATCACCACATGTCTGATTCAGCTTTTTAGTATGATCCCAGGTATGATATTGATATTATTGAATCATGTTTTGTAAAACTGATATCTATACTCAAATCCACAGGCCAAACATCAGTGAAAAATGGTTTCAAATGGAGCCCAGTGGCGATTTTAACAGCACTGTCTAGGGATCAGACAGTGGTATCTGAATGTTGTGGTTCTTTCTGGAAATGTGAAACTAAGAAATATGAAAATGTGATGTGTTTGTCTGTTGTCTGGGTGTACAAAACCTCTGCAGTTCACTTTGAAAGCAAACTTTAAAGGTTCAGTTTGAGGGGATTAACAAAGTTTAAAGTCAAAGATTTCTGCTTTCGTACCATTACAATGGAGTTGAAAGAGCCTGCAGCATTAAAAAAAATGTCTTAAAATTCACTGTTAGTGACAAAGCTGAATTTACATAAGTGACCACCCTTTCAAGTTTGTTGTTTGAAACTTTTGGTTTGAAGTAGGAAAAAAAGTTCACAGCATTGTTGTGCCATTTCAGGCCTCGTTGCTTCTTTCATATCTTTGTTGACTGATGCTAATAATATCTGCAGTTTGAAGTATCATCATTGTTTGAATACTTTTGTTGAATAGGTGATGGCAGTCTAAAACCTGAATATTCAACATTTCCCTGAATGTAAGAGGGCTGCAAGACACAACAGAGAGATAAGCACTTTATTTCTTATTCAGCAGACACTCAGATCCATAATTCTCAATCCTTCAACTGGCGACAGAGACGCTGTACAAGTCTGCAGAAATATCAACGGCGCCTCACAGGCATTGGACTAATCACTCAGCAGGGGAGACAATTCTGCTAAAAAATATTCAAAGGTGACAAACTTGAAATGTCTGAAGATAGATCATGTCTGCAAGTAAAACTTTATAAATGCAACATTCATGACTCAATTCTTTTATAACTGAGTTTTCCTTTAAGCGTGAGAAACTAAGCACAAACTTACCACATACTGAAAATAATAAGAATGAAGAATTAACAACCAAAAGAGGTGTTTTTGAGCTCCTTCAGCATCTCTTCAGCATGAATAATAATGCTCCCTGTTATTATTAATAAAGGTAGATCTCTGAGAGGCCAGTGGGTTCTTGACGTGAATTGTTAACTCCAACTAATTTTATTCATGATTTTCTCATTGTACAAAATACACAAATGTCCTTGGTGAACATGGATCCTCGTAATCTGTTAGTAAGTCAATGGACAGCTAATCACTATGCATTAACAGATTACAAAATACTAGTTATGTATTTGTTTGATGGCCAATCCTTCTTTTTGACCACTTTTACACACTTCTTTTTTTGTTTTTGATGTAGTGTAGTATGGTGTAGTGTATTGAGTGTCTGGTGGTTGTGTGGTGATGTTGAATGTTACCCCCCTAAATTTGACATAAAGCAGTGATATTAACCTACAACCTGTGACAAATTCAAGCTGAATCACAGTTGGTACTGGTGTGTTGGGTCTGTGTCTGGCAGCAGACCTGGAACTACCCAGCCCGGCCTATTGCACCCCTGGACACATGCAACCACTCCCCTGGCCCAACCCAGAATCAAGGCTGCTCCAAACACTACCTCAGTCTGCATGGATCTTTCTATTTAGTCTAAGCAGAGCTGTTTCTATCATCCACAGATCGATGAGCGCAACATACTGCTACTTTGACAACGTTTAAACCACACGCCATTTGTCCAATTATAAAACAATTCTTGTCTGATTTCATAGCTACAAATGTTGTTCAAAGAATAGAAAATCCAATAGTTTTGATTTCAGTTGATTTTATGTTCTTGCAATGGGGAAGGTGTTTCTAAGCAGGCTTTCAGAAATTGGTACATCACTAGGGCAGATTGAGCTGCAGTACCTTTGCTAAACAGAGATCTATTTTATAGACAATATAGAAAAAAATAACTGGACAGAGTTTCCTGAAGAGAGCTTTTTAAGCACATTTTATGGAGCTCTGAGACCTGAGCTGACTCAACCCAAGCCTAGTTAATCTGTTTAATCCAAAAATGGTGCCGAACAAGCCTGACAGTTGTTTGGAACATCCACTTAGCAGTCCCCACAAGCCAGCTATTTTGGTTTGGATTCTGCGTTAATTCTGATCTAATCTGTTCATCCATCCTCCTTTTAGATGTAGCTACAAAACATTATCAGAAACGTTTACTGCCAGAGCTTAAATGAGGACTGCCAAAGCTATGACGACTTCCACTGGGATCCCTTAGTGAGAATGAGATGGAGACTAGAGGCGTAAGAATCCTTTGATCAACATCGATGTAATGATGGATGATCCAATACCATTGATACAAAATGAAAATACTGATGAAACATCAATACATGTTATCAGGAGTTAGCCATCTTTGTAGCTGTGAAGGTAGCTGCCACTTCTCATCTCATTAATTTCATTACCATAATCTTTTTTCATTTACTGTTATTTGTACGACTCATATCAGTGCCTTATTGTCTTTATTTTGCAACTGGCAGGACATTGTGAGATTTATGCGTTTGTTTGTTTTTTTAAATAATACACATATTCTTTTGTTCATCTTTATGTCTTTTGTATTTGTGCTGGTTGTTTAATTTTGTTGTTATGATACTAAATCAGAGAGCATGGAAACTGAATGTGATTGCTTTTATTTTTTGTTTTTAAACAAATAATGACAATAACACGTTAGGATCAGTTTGCTGACCTTCAGTTAAGTTGCTAAAGTGATGACTTTTAGCTGTTTGACATCATATACTGCAATGTACCTGAGATTCATAAATCTACACCCGTAATTATGCATGATAATTTTCTTGATAGTATACTCAAACATTCAACCCCCCTACAATGATCAGATAAGAAATCTAGCTGTGGAGACCAAGCTGCAAGTATATTTATCTCTGATGTAAAATTGAACATTTTATCATAGAGCTCAATGAAAACTTACTCACTCAATGAAATTTTCCTGACTTCAGTTTTCAAAAGCAGATGTTACCCATCCTTAACAGACCTGGATATAATTGGTTCCAGGATGTGGTCCGTTCATGATGATCCAAACGCACTATGGACTCATTAGACCAATCAAGCAACCATGCTAGAAAGAGTAAATGAGGTAGTGATAATATTCTCAGAATTAATACCAGTTTTAAAGACATTTATTTAAAAAAAGAGCTCCCATATGGACCTGTTCACCAGTGATAAAAGCAGTTATAAATGAATGATGTTACTGCGATGCTTGGGGGTATTCAAATACATTCAGGTAATTTTACATTTTAACCCACAGACCTTCTGAAATGAGACCCTTCCGGACCTGATCGGCATGAATTTGGATTCAGCTTGGTTAGCTCCAGGTTTCCCCATGAAGACATCCAAGCTGTGCGTCATGCTGTGCTTCAAGCAGCATCTACACTCGATACAGTATACAAGATTATAAAACCAGATGATAGAAATAAAACAGATGTGACAGGAGAGGTCAACTTACATGGAGGGCCTCTTGTTGAAAAAGAAAAAAATAAGAAGAGAGAACAAAGGGGAAAAATATACTTGACTTATATATTCAACATGATTAACAAAAAAGTTCTCCAAATTTTGTGGGAAAATAAATGGGACTTCAACTGTGAGTGGAAAAATGATGTTTCAGAGCCAAGAGTGGCTGCTTTTGAAAGGGTTGCATATACATCACGCTTATGATTACTTTTCAGCACTTGCTTTTCAGAGAGTTGCATTTTGAGACAGTGATGGTGCAGGCAGAGAGCAGCGCTCACAAATCATAGCTCTATACATTTAACTGCAGTTTTCCAGCACATGCATTGAACTGAACTTTGGATATATAATATATAAACCTATGATAAATTTAGGAATCTATGAGAAAAAAAAAAAGGTCTTTAATTCTTAATACGTTTTGAATTTTGATCTCTTCAGGAAGGGCTCATATACTTATTGATATCCTTTATTCATTGTTATGGAGGTGCCTGTAGCATTTACTTCATACTGAACATAGAGATGGCTTTGGCTGTCTACGACACTGATGTTAATGGCCTGAAAGCATTATCTGCAAAGAGACCACCTTTCCCAGCATCAGTGGTCTTTTATGTCCAGCGCTCCAGCATCTCTGCCTTAATTCCACTGTAATCCCCTGAGTTATCATTCTTATCAGACGGCAGTGGTGCTGCAGTGGGTAACATCAGACTCATGTTGGATACTGCAGCCGTTGCTTTGTAACATGATCCAAAGAACAGATGTTCTTTTTTTGTGAAATCTTTAAGTTCTTTGTCAAAAAATAAAAAATAAAAATCTCGGCTTTACAGGGGCATCAGGCTTTGTTCATGCTGACAGTTCGAATCATTTTTTATTTTTTTTTTTAGCATTTCCATGTTGTATCTAGATAGTATGTTGTTTGTTTGTTTTTCTAAATGGTCAAAACTAGGTGAAATTGGATTTTTGGCAAATTAGATGAAAACCACATATATAGGTGGTTTCAAATGGGGCTACATTATGATTTCCAGAAATGCAGGATCTCAAACTGAACAGTCTGGTTCCTCAAATTTCACTTTCAGATAGTCTTTTGTATCATTCACAAATGTCATACAAATATCAACTATGATAGGTGATTCCTAGCCTTAAGGCTGTTTCATACTTCTGCAGCAAAGCTATGCTGTAGGTACGATGTAGGGTTCACACCTACATCGTTTTGATGGTCAGCACTTTTGCCTCATAGCTTAAAGGTTCCTGTTTTGGATTCCGGCCTTTATGTGTGAAAAAAAAAAAAGAGACAAAGAAATTGAGATAGGAGCGAGTGTGTATGATTGTATGTTTCCATGTGGTCTTCGATAGTCTGGAAACACGCCTGTGCGGTATCGCTTCCTTTTGCCCAAAGAGAGCTGGGATAGGCTTCAGAAATATAAAGTGGTTTTAAATGATGGACAGATGTTCCAAACAACAACTGCGACAGCGCTGAAGTCATTTCATCACTCTGTACTTTGGTTTGTTTCTTCCTCTTCTGTGTGTAGGCTAGCATAGCAACAATACGGATTAAGAAGCATCAGCAAGGACATGCAGGCCACATCTGTCACTAGAGATATCAGAAAAGTTGGATTCTGATCAGATGCACTAAAAATCTGATTTAGGGTATCACTATGAACACAGGCCCAATTGCATTAAAGTCAATAAAAAAATGTAGGTAGGCGTTAATCCAATCAATTAGTTTGCACTGAGGCAGGACTTGGTTGCTTCAGTAACCTTTTAAGTAACCTGTTGTTATATTTACTGAAGCTAAACCCTACTCCCTTCTAATCAGCACCTGGATGAGTGCTGATTGACAAGTGACAAATGACAAGTGTCAATCACTACTACCTCTTCAACTTCATCAGCTCCTCGCCAGCACGTACTTCATAACATCTTGCACAGGGTGAAGCTTTGGCAGAGCTGAAGCATAGCAGAGAGGGACATCATATTTAACTATGTGAATTAAAATGTCTCAAACTTACTCTAAAAATTAGGAGAAAAATTGAATTAAATTCAAATGAAAGAGTGAACATTCAAGCACTGAGCCTGGGTGCTTCTTTTTTTTTTTTTTGTCTTGATGAAGCCTTTGGCTAACAAAGCTGCATGTGAATCATATGCCAGACCCAGAGTTTTTTCTCTGCTTTCTGACAGTGACTCAAATCAAAGGTAAAGGCCATCTCAGTCTGGGGATCTGTTTCAGTGGTATCTGTTTTCACTTATCATTTTCCCGGATGCAATTGAACCACCTATGACCCAGAAAATAATTAATGAGATGGAAAACTTTAATGAATAATTGGGTCAGACTGTAAGGTCACTGCTATTGAGAGCATGCATGTAACAAGACAAAGAAGCTCCTGCTGCGTATAGTTTCTTGCTGTTCCTTGCCAAATGGTGAAAGGATGTTCATCTCACCTCACCTCTTTCATGGCGTGACCTCACAAATTCACTTAGATGTTCAGCTGCCATTCTCAATTAAATTCGCAGAAGAAGCAGCATGGAGTGTGGTCTGGCTCAGGGAAATCTGAAGTGCGCTCTGTTTTGTTAATTAACTGATTTCTCCTCAGAGTGGAGACCTCGTTGCACTGTCCTCATGGAAGCTGGGAAGCTTTGGCGCAGAGCTACTCTCTCATCAGGCCACCTTTTGTCCTGATCCAAGGTGGTGAAGGAGTCAAAAGTCCTCCACAGTCCACGTCACCGCTGGACCCACGCCAGTTGTGACTTCAGAACAAACCACAATCTGATCCAATTTCATTAAGTACATTTTCCCATTTACGTAAGCAGCTCTTTCTCCAGCCACTGCAACATGTGTACTCAGAGCATGCAGAAATGCTCAAAAGCTTCAGCTATCAGTAGGTGTGAAACCAAAAGCCAGAGAGCCTCCGAGCATATTATGATTATTGGCCAGACACTGCAGGTAATTCAAATTTCATCTTGCATCAGTCCTGTTGTTAAAATGGATCCCTGTTGAAAGAGCGGAGAGAAATAACACAGGGAAGAATACAACAGAACAGATTAGATAGATAAAGCTGTCACATTATCCTCACATTCAGCTGCGATAATCAATTCCCCCCTCCCTGAGCTGGCACGTAAGGCGTCGCCATGACTCAAATGTTCATCAGATTTTCCTGTGTTCAGTTTGCCTCATTTCTCCCCTTCTGTTTGTGCTGAATATTTAATGTTGAGTCACAGAGTTTCATTTCCTAATGTCAACACCCACACAAATTGTCATACAATTGCTCAGCTGGGACAATACCATGAATCAAATACAACAGTGTTAGAGACAGTTTCTCATCGCTGGATTTTAGCAGCATTGATGTTTCACTTAAGCCATTCAGGAAGCATATTGTGCTCATTTACAAGTTCTTAATTATATTTTGTGGGCCTTCAGAAATGGGTTTAAATACCCTAAACTAATAAAAATAAAATAAACACCCATCTGTCTTCAACCTTTCAGGTGCAGAGTCCTTTGTGTGATAGCAGGACTCCCTTAGGTGAGCTTTGTAGCTCTTTAAACAAGCCCAACATGTCGGTAGGGGTCGTGTTTGAGAATGCTGCAAACTGATTAGACTGTGATAAATACATCACCACTTAATTGTATCTGTCTTTAGAGCGGCAAAGACAACCATATACTTTTCAAAATAATTTCAATTTTCAATGTCACTGCCCGTTTGATTCGGTAGTGACATTAAAAAGTGGAATAACTGAGGTAGAGAGCAGCTGCTAGCAAATTTTTGAAAAAGATTTTGAGACTAAATTTGCTCATTTTGAAAATGTGTCATTTTTGTAAAAATTTCCCTTTTGTATTGCAAAAATATTTAATTTTAGAAAAAAAAAAAGTTACAGCTTCAAAATCTGTCAAAAAATGTTCCCAAAAGTTGATATTGTCCAACCAAAAAATTGTAAGTGTAATTTAAAAAAAAATTGACATTTGTGATTGTACGAAAAAAGACAAAAGTCTTGGCTGTTAAAGAAAAAAAAAGGTCTAGTTCTTACCTAGGCTAAGTCTTCTTTTTTTTTTTCTTTTTTTTGATGATGATGCATTTGCTTTACAGAAAATTTAAATTTTGTACTCAGCTGAAATTAATTTGATTATAAATGGGAAAGAACTGGTTTATGAATTGGATTATAGGTAGGAATGAGTTGGAGTATGGATGAATTACAGTGATTTAGACTGTATTTGAATACAATTCTAATTTAATTGCTACATATTTACCTTTCTAAACTGCTTTCTTTGTGCTGATCATAACATGGAAGAAGTGACCAGTATACCTGCCAGAAATTCTTGTACTTCCTTCAATGTTGCTGTTGGACTCTTTGTATCCTTCCTGTTAACTTTTGACCATCGTCCTCATCTTTTTCTCTTCTTATTGATGTTGGTTTTAAAGGGTTCCATAGTACATTCAGTGCATTCTTTATTCTTTCTCTGTCAGTCAGTACCTTTCAGCAATGAAGACTCGCTTTTATGACTTTTATCTGGTTTTAATCAGAATCACTTTTATTGATGGCATCTGTATGGCATTTACTCACAGGCCTTATTTTAAATGTGACTGGTTAACTAAGGCCAGTGTTGTCAGTAAAATAAAATATTTCATTTTTCAAAGCATAAACATGAAGTTATTTGATATTTATTTAAAATGTGTCTATACTGATTTTAAAATAAGCTGTCCTGACTTAGCTAAAAGGATACATACTAACATGAAAATGCAAAGTGTGAAGTGAATTCTCAACGTCATAGAAATGATTAATGAATAAAGCTGTGTTATATAAAGGGTCAACAGAAGCTAAAGGTTTTTCAAAATTATCACGCTGTTTGCAGTCTGATTGTACTGATTATTTAAAATTTGTGTCTTATGTAAAACATCATTTAGTGTTTTTCTTCTGTATTGTATTTTTCTTTTCTTTTTTTCCCATGCACTTATTTTGTTTACCAAGTCAACCGAATGAAACTTCAGCTGGCAGCAAAGACTAGTCACTAAAACTAATAAAAGAAACCATTCAGCTACTTACATGTTTTTGTTGTTGTTGTTGTTTCTGTTGTTTTTTTGTTGTTGTTGTTTTCATGGTCAAAAAGATTCTGATTATTCCATAAGACATTTGAACAGAGAAGATGGGTCAGAGGGGATCAGGAAACTGGGTTTGTTTCCACTGCAACTGATTGTGTGAGCTTAATTTCAAATTCCAGAAAATGGCCACTGACAGCAAAGAGTATGTTTACATGGAAAACAATATTATTAGGGATGAGCAAGTACAGCATTGTCTGTATCTGTATGATTACCATATGAATGACCTATATCCGTATCTGTACTCAGAGTGGGTGGGGCCTAACCCAGAAGTGGGCAAATTCTAATCCAGAAGTGGGTCTGGTTGTCTTGAAATGGGCAGGGCTTTAACCAGTATGTTATTTAAGCATGCAATTGATGTGGGTTGATCAGAAATTGTTATATTTATTGCTGATTAGAAAACTATTTACAGGACAGTATCAGAATTGAGCTTCAGATCAATGGTTTTGATTGTGATAGCAAACAAACTATTTGCAGAACAAGATTTGCAACAATGAAGACAACATGTGCGGTTGCAATTATGAAATGAAATGTAATGAACAAGAGTTTTCATACCTAACATAACTTTTTTTGTTTTTTTTTAACTTAAAATTTTTAATGATCAGTGTGTTTTTTGTCTTTTTTGGGGTGGGACGCAGGAGGTCTTTTTTATTTATTTCCACACCAGGTGTTTGAGAGTGTAGCTTAAATTGTAAGATTATTTATACCACTACTACCTAGAAATTGTCAGAAGTAAAAAAAAAAAAAAAAACAACAACCATTTTTTAACCGACATTTTAAAAAGGAAAATAGTCTCCAACAGGCAGAGACGCAACGCCAGTCGCTTTCTACCAAGCACCACGTCTGAATGAACCCACATTTACCAGAACTTTACTGTTTAAAAGAAAGTGCAAACTGAAATAAAAACAAATTTGAAGCTGAAGAAACCCGAAACATTAACAGAAAAGGAGAGACAGCGAGCTGTTCTCTGCATAAATGAGCAGAGCGGTGTAGGTGGGGGGAGCTGTGACGCTGTGTGAGGACTTTCATTCAGTCTGAGCACAGATATTGACTTGTATTACTCGTATAATACTCGTACTTGGCAAAAGTGCTTTATTCATGCCGGATACTCGTTTCAGCTGAGTATCCAGCTCAACTCTAAATATTATGTTAATTAGATTAAGACCATACTTATGGTAAGGTAATAAGGGAAGCAATAATCAGATTAAGGTGTGTATACTGGTCATAGTGATGGTAAGGAGACGTGTAAAGATCTTAATCAAACTGTGATCATATACTGTCGGTCTGATAAATACGACTTGAACCATTTTAATACCATTCCTCTAAGTCGAACAACCTGCTTTAATCTATTCATAAGAATCTTGAGGCTGGTGGTGTTGAATGCTGCACTGAGACCCAAGAGGACACGAACAGAGACAGATCCACTGCCTGAAGCCATGAGAAGGTGATTGGTGACTTTGAGCAATGCAGTTTCTGTGCTATGATGAGGTCTAAAACCCTGATGGACGTTCATATTGTTTCTACAAAGATGATCATTTGATCTGAAACTATTTTGGAAATAAAAAGGAAGATTGGAGGATTAAAGAATGGTCAGATAGAGCTGGGTTTTGGGGGAAGATTGTTCAGTACTTGACTTTAATTCCAGAAGTTAGAACCAAGTCCAGTGTATGATTGTAGTGATGAGTAGGTCCCTCCACATGTTAACTGAATCCAACATAGTCAACTAGAGCAGTAAAACTAGAGCTATGACTGTCACTCTCCACATCCACATGGATGTTGAAATCACCAACTTTATCTGCCTGGAGAACTAGATCTGAAATGAAGTCTGAGAAATTAGGACCAGGAGGATGATACACAACAATCAGGAGAACTGGTGCTGGTGACTAGAAGCCTGGCATATTGAGACTTAACAGCAGGTTTTCAAATGAGGTGTAACTATGTTTTGGCCTAAAACTGAATGTTAAACTAGAATATAAAATATAGAATATAAAGTGCACCTACTCCGCCCCCTTGGCCTGTGCTTCTAGAAAGATAATAATAACTCACAATAATAAGCATGAGTAGGTGGAGCTGATTCATTCAGACTAATATAATCTTCTTGCTGCAGCCAAGTTTCTGTAAGACAGAGAAGGTCAAATTGGTGATCAGTGATGAAATCATTTACCAAAAGAGCTTCAGAGGAACGAGATCTAATGTTTAACAATCCACATTTGATCATCATATTTCTGTCCTCAGTCAATTTACTGTTTTTATTTGGAAATAATTGGGAGGGAGTCACATCTTTTCCATAATTAGATTTAGATTTTTCTTTTTTTTTTCTTTTTTATTTGGATGGTCTTAATGATTTGAATGGTCCAGGGGTAGACACAGTACTAACGGGTAGAGGGTGGGTGACTGGTTTAGCTGAAGCACAGAGATGAGTTTGAGACCACAACTCTGCTTCCTGGTCTGTCAGAGTTTAGGACTATTAATAAACCTGGTCAGATTACTGGATAAGAGAGCTGCTCCATTCAAAGTGGGATGAATGCCGTTACTACTAATTGGACCAAGTCCTCCCCAAATCATGTGCCAATTATTAACTAGGCCCACATTGTTTGCTGGACACCATCATGACAACCAGTGACAAAATGATAACAGGTTCCACTCCAAGCGTGTGACTCTCTGCTTTCCCTGATTTCGTTTCAAGCTGCTTTCAGAAAAGGCCACAAGAGCCAGAATATCTCTGAAGAAAGAAAAGAGAGAGAGGGGCATTATGGTTATACCTGAAAACATAGCAAATGAATACTTATTTGGCCTCAGTTACATTACTTCTTTCTCTAAGAAACTTGGTTAACATTACCATAAAGAGGAATAAAAATCACATTTAACCCTGATTTCCCTACCATGACATTACTCAGTATTTTAAAGGAAACCTTTTCTACTGCTTAGTTGTATGTTTTTGAATTTATGTGCAAGATTCTATGATTAACTGAAGAGATTATAATATTTTAAGCAGAAAGACAAGTCTCTGGAGTTGGAGTAGATCAAAAAGCTTGCTTTGCTTCCACCGACACGCGACAATTTCAGCTTCATTTGGAATTCAAGATATTACAAAACTGACAGCAATGAGTGCTTCTCTAACCAGATTACTTAATTCCATAACAAAGTTAAGCAAGAAATCACAAAGTAACGGGGAAAGCTATCATCAAAATATGACACTAAACATCTAACAGTATCAGTCTCGTGAACAGATTAAGTTAATAATAATTTGTACAAAATAAGCACACAGTCAACGTCCCTAACCCGAGCCAGTGTTGGAAAGAAAACTTTCTGCTGCTTATTTGATTATGATAATCTCTCAAATTAATATCAGTTTTTATTTCCACCGACAGTTTAAGCTTAATGCACTTCTTTACCTAACAAAGTTAGGCAAATGTATCATAACCTAAAGGGAAAGCACACCAAAAAAAAGAAGAAAAGAAAGAAAAAAATGATACCAGCTAACGGCATCAGACTTCTGGAAAGTTGTTAAGCTAATTACAAGTTACAAAACAAGCACACAGTTAACCTCCCTAACCTTACCACTTGTGGAGTAGACACTGTATGCACACGGTCATTATGAAGCAGTCCAAAGAGCTAATTTGGAGCTGAAATATAAGGAGTTTCCAATATATGCTGTTAACAGAAAACTGTTTTTGTACATCTGCAAAAGCAATTCAGCTGGTTGTTAGCTTGCCCAGGTTGAAAATTGTGGTTTGGACCAATAAGGTTCCACTGTATTCCCTGAAATCTGGATTTGTCTTCTACTCCATTGAGAAATGGTCTGTGTGGAGACTGAACACATGGCTGTCTGCTGCTGACCAGCGCTGGGGAGAGATAACAAGTTGGGCTTGTTTTTAATGTTGACCTTGTATGTTTGTGAACATGTCTTCTTGTTTCATTTTTCATTTGGAAATACTGTAGTACAAACACAAGCAGAACCAGAAGTTGTCATGGAAACAAAGTCTAGGTCTAAAGAGAAAAGTAATCATTGAATTGGTTATAAGCTGCATTGTAAAAAAGAATTAAGATATAAGATAAGTTTCTACAATGTATCTTTGTACAAAATTAGGAAAATTATATAATCAGAGTGGGACATAAAAACTGTTCCAGACTGTATTGATCCGTGTAAAGAAGTTCAGTTAGTGAGGTCTTTCATTCTGTGAAAATGCTGGTTATAGAGCATTTCTCTGAAAATTTGAGTAAAATGGGTAATTCTGGACGTTGTTCAGCGTACTTTGATTAAAAAGTTAATTGGAGAGGAGAAAACATGTAAAGAAGTGCTGAAAATGAAAGGCTGAGAAGCTGAAATGATCTCAAATGCTTTAAAAATAGCAACCAAAAACAGGGACGTGGAATAAAAATGGAAAACTACTATTCCAATGGATGGCAGAATAGTCAAAATGGCGTAGACTCAGCCAATGATCAGCTCCAGGATGATCAAAGAAGATCTAAAGTTACCTCTGAGAACTGTAATAATTAGAAGATGTCTATGTGAAGGTAATCAGCAAGAAGCTACCGCAAAGTTCCACAACTGAAAAAAAAGAATGTGCTGAAGAGGTTAAAACTCGCCAAAGAACACACTGACTGACCTAAAGGGAAATGAGCAAGATTTTATGGAGGGATATAAGCAAGATTTTATCTTTTTAGTCTAGTTTAGGGGTTGCAGACAGACCCCCAAACACTGAATTCAAGCAACAGTATGCTGAAGACAGTGAAGCATTGTGGCACAAGAATCATGATATGTGGATGTTTCTCAAAGTTTGGTGTCAGGTCTATTTATCACATATCATTAATCATGGAGTGGTCAGACCAATTTTAGACCTTGATTCAATAGAAGACTCATGGGGTGACTTCAAAATGTTTCAGAGAAGCAAACAAGAAATGGAGAGGAATTGTGGAATAAAGTATCACCTGGGACTGGTTATATGACTAAATATTAGTTCAGTGATTTGTAGGAAAGTTAAATCTTCAAGCATTTGTCTGCTCATATAGTTTATTATTTCTGAGTTTAAATAAAAATGCTAGCGCCGCTCATGAAGTAAGAAATTTGATTCTTCTCTTCATGTTTTGACTTGAGGATGCAGTGTTCCCAATTCATTTACATATTTGGAAATTAAGGTTTTACGCTTTTAACCCTTGCAAGGCCTTAAGCCCTAACCCTAATTGCCTACGTCTCTGCCTGTCTATGCATCAACCCCGGGTCATTTGACCCAAGTCCTTAAGACCTTGTGAAGGTTAAACAAATTGCTATTAAGTATGAACACAACTGCATACTGAAACTAGGAAAATGGAGTTAAAGTTAAATAAAGTAGATATTAAAATAAAAACAACTCAGATTTGGAGCAAATTAATTTTTTTTTCCTGGTTCTGAGTAATTAAACACTTGGAACAGAAAAATTGTGAAAGCGTCAGAAAGTTTGGGGCTTAAATCTTTGAGGATTAATAGAATTAAGCCAGTAATAAATACCATATCAATAACGTTTCAAAAGGCTCTGACTTTTAAAGATTAAGTTATGTTTCAAAGGGGTAATGTGCATGTACATAAATATATACATAATGTATTTAAGGACACTGGAGAACATTGAGTTTAACGCAGGGTTAGGATTTGACATGGACTGGTTAAGGTTAGGGGTTTAGGGTGGATTTCTGCTGTGACTGGAATTCAATACAATATCCTAATAAGGACAGCGCTGTGAACCCGCGTGTTTGTGTGTTCAAGACTCGGCAGGGTTTCTGGTCTGGCTTTAACCCTCAATCTCCACCCACCATAATCCATTCCATCTAAAACAAAGACACACATAACAGCACGTAGTCATACACATGTTTCTGCTGAGGCATTAATCCCATTGATATGCAGGAGGCAGTACCACGTAGACTTTCATCAGCCAACCTGTCAGCCCCCTCCAGATCACGTCTCTAGCGGCTTCACGCAAACACGGGCGGCCCGGTGGGGAGCGTTTAGGTCCAGAGGTCTGATGGGTCGGAGCCTCGCTCTGCTACGGGGCACCAGTTGAAAACAAAACAAATGCAAACATTCCACATGTCTTAACTTTCAAGCATTCAGCTGCAGACAGCAGCAATAAAAAGGAAAAAAAAGAAAAACAAAGAAAACAGCTGATGTGTGTCATTTCTGTCCGTGTGACATCTTCATACATTATGTGAGCAATAAAAACGTCTCAGAAATCTTGACAAGCACAAATGTCATTGAAAGACCGTGAAACAATCGCAAGTCAGTCAAATTTTAATGAATTAGAATCTGAGTCTGGCAAGTCAATGACATGTTAGATGGTTATATAAAATTTATATGCAAATGCCACGCATTAGAAATTCCTCCGTATCCCAACGAAATAAAACAAATCCGAGATCTGTCACTCAGCATCAGTGACACAACCACAGGATTTTGTTTATCTTGTCTAACCTTCCATTTCAATGAAGAGAAAGTGGAGGCAGCAAATGCATGAGTGCAAAACAAATGTAGTGTTTTCATTCCCACTGCAGCGAGTGACAGGGAGAACAAATAGTAGGGATTTCCAAACGCTCCATCCCTCTCTCTGCCTCTCCTTCCATCTCCCACTCCTCAAGCCTCTCTCCCTTTCCCATTTTCTCCCTCTCCTCCCCCTCCCCCTCCTGCTCGGCTGCAGATGGCGGATGCCAGATTAGATGTTTTCTTTTTGCACATCAAACCAGAGGTCACAGCTGCACCGCTCCCAAAATCAGCCGCAGATGTGTCGGCACGGTTACCTGACAACCAGCGCAGATGGAACACTCTCCCGAAGCTGGAAGTGAAAAGCATAAAAAACAAGTGTTGTTTAGCCAGAAACTATTTTGGCTCCCTTGAGAGCACCACTGAGATCACAGGAGCAGAATAAAGACAAATTCCCCAAAACTTTTTTTTCTGTTGAGAGTTTTACCACCTAGAGCAGAAGACGGAAATGGGAGGGGTGTAAATGAGATTAGGGGAAAAACACGAGACAACGTTGTGTAAAATTGACATGGTCAGGCATGAATATTGATGCATAAATGATTTATTTATGTTTTATCTTTGACAGAGCAGAGCACGCATGCTATCAAGGTTGGCCTCACAGAGCACCGAGGGGAGAAGGACTTGTCAGCATTATGTTTGGTCTGTCAGATAGATTATCATGTTGAAATATGTACATACTAAAAACACTCAGACATTTACATGATCACGTCCATCCCTGTGTGCAGCTGCGCTCCTGATTTCTGCACCAGGACAGGAAGCCAGTTATGTACGAAAACGCATTCCAGTAAGACAATTTACATTCCAATTTCAGCAACCAGTTATTATAATCTGCAGTTTGAGAAGGCAGTGCATGACTGAGACTATGTAATGAATTCATTTGAATATGGACAAGATTTCTAATCAAATATGTGTTCCGCTTTCAAAAATATGTCTGAATACATTTCAAAACTGCTTTTTAAATATTACTGCTTAGCAGAAGGTCATTTGGGCTCCAACTTTAAACCAGCATCGCAGAAGGATTGCTTCTTTTTTTTGCTCACGGGGCCCCCTACAGTTCAGGTGTGGACCTGCACTACCCGCACATAATATTCCCCTGGAATCAATATAGTTCTACCTTATCTTATCTTTCCTTAAAAACACACATGTACGAGATCAGTTTCCTCCCTAGGGATCAATAAAGTGATTCTGAAGATGATATATATATTTTCTATTTCAGAGATGCGCAGTTCTGGTTTCTGCTTTTTTATACATAGGAACTTATGGACTCTCTGTTACTAACTCCTTTAAATCAATTAATTAGTACATGAGAGGTGTATTTAAATAAATCTGGTAGTTCTGTGTAACTAATCGAAAATGAATTGGAACTGGCATTCAGAACTCATAACGTTGATCTTTCCCATGTCAGTTATTTAAATTGTTTTAAATATTCATTAAATTACCATTAATTGTTCATCTGTGTGTTTCCTTTCACCTAATTTAAAACCAATTCTTCTTTCAAGTGAAAAATACTGTATGTTTTAATATCTGAGATATTTGCACAAAAAACTGGTCAGTGTATCTACGATGGAAAAACTAAGATAATCACTCATTAATCATAATCAACGACCACTTAAACACAGCACAGAAGCTAATTGACTAGCTTACATTCCATTAATATTTGCATGTAGCACAAAACAGTTACAACAAACTATCTTGTAACTTATTTCATTAATACATTCATTCATCACACCTAAAACTTTGTTATACACTCTAAAAAAATAAATGTATTCAATAATTTAAAGTTTTTCACCAATTAAATTGAGTAGAGCATAGTTGAAGTTTTTAGTGATTTAAAAAATCTGTACACAGAGTTGCACCTCTTATGCATCTTTCATGAACAGAACCTTCAATCTAAACGTTGTTTTGTTGGTCATGTTATGTGACGGCTGGGGTTAGCATGGCTAATTTAACTTAGCTTTGTCCTCAGATCCTTCCAAACCAACTACAGCTAGTTACAGTGGTCTGTACAGTGGTCCACACAAGCACAACATTTTTCTCTTGTAAAATATGACCCTGATCTGTCTTTAAGTCGGTTTTATTCATGCGAACAGACAAAGAAACTCGTCAACTTTTTTTACTTTTACAAAACTTGACGCAAAGTGAAACGCAGCTGACAGGAACTGATATTTTACATATTGCCAGTGAGTAAAACTTGAACACATCTTTGGTTTTACGGCAAGAAATGCATGGAAAATAGTGAGATGGCTAGCTTGTGGCTTACAGAGGTGTTAATATGCGATATGTGTTTTCATGGGAGCCAGATAAGTTACATATTGCAGTTTCAGGCCACAGGGTATCCAGGGGTTCCATTCACCCTAAAATAAGTCTATGAAACATCAGGAGAATTTTGAAATTATAATTTTAAGGTCAAAAAGTTCCAAATTTTTATGTGTCGCACTCGATTCACGGATGTGTGATGCCTCTGGATACCTTGCAGGATTTATATTTGACATTATTATTCTTGGTTTAAGCTTTTAGAAAAACTGTATGTTAGTCATGATGAAGAACAGGCTTTTTTCAAAAACCCCCCTTATTTACTTTCTTCACAGGAATGTCAGTAAATCTTCTTGCATCAGATCAATCACGCACAGTCTGCAGTGTTCAGCAGAAAAAAAAGCACATAACACCTTCATAGCTCACTGATAATGTGACACATTCGGTAATGGGAAAATATTCTGCCAAAAAATATTATACTGACAGAGAATAACAATTAATTAAGCAACAGACTCTCTGTAGATGAATTCCTGTATGGGTAGGGCGCAGGGGCAGATATTCATGTACAGAACTGGAAACAGATAACATTTTATTTAAAAAAAGGTAAAATAAGTAATAAAGTATTAGAACAGAGAAAAATAATACAGAACTCCTTTAATACATTTATTAGAGGAAATTAATATAATTACTTTACTATAATTACATTGCAGTGTTCATTACTAGAGCACTATCCCACAGCCAGATGCGCTTAATGCACTAGTTGTATAAAATAGTTACAGTGGGGCAAAAAAAGTATTTAGTCAGCCACCGATTGTGCAAGTTCTCCCAATTAAAAAGATGAGAGAGGCTTGTAATGTTTATCATAGGTATACCTCAACTATGAGATACAAAATGAGAAAAAAAATCCAGAAAATCACATTGTCTGATTTTTAAAGAATTTATTTGCAAATCATGGTGAAAAATAAGTATTTAGTCATCTAAAAACAAGCAAGATTTCTGGCTCTCACAGACCTGTAACTTCTTCTGTAAGAGGCTCCTCTGTCCTCCACTCGTTACCT
>JBAMYA010072640.1:0-24984 GCA_037176975.1 Arrhamphus sclerolepis
TGGAACAGCAAGTAGACCTGCATTCAGGGAGCGGAGTGTTCTACTAGGACAGTAAGGAACTATGAGATTTTTCACATTAATTGGAGCTTTATCATTCAGAGCTTTGTATGTATGTATGCAAACAAAGAAAAGAAAAGAAAAACAAAGGGCTACACTTTAGACTCTAGGTAAGGAAGTTAGATAGATGCTAACTGAGGTAAGTTCAATTTGAAAATGATTGACATTTTGTCATGCAGTAGGGAAACGACCCCAAGCACACCAGAAAGTCTAAGAAATAAGTCCCTAAAAATTAAAACACCCAAGCTGTTACACTGGCCCAGCGAAAAGGTCTACCTCCACTGGCTAGAACTTATGTGGTGAGAGAGCCAGGCCCTAATATTCACACAACTCCAAGAAGTGTTGCAAGAAAGGACTAGCCAAAAGCTAATCTACAACTACACATGAGACTGATAAAAGAAGACCATTGCTTTGAATTAATGTTTCTGAAAGTGGTTCTACCATCTATCAGGTCATGGGTGTACTCATCCCAGTGTAATACTGAGAGACACAATTAAAAAAAAAAACAAAAAAACAAAACAACAACTGATGCACTGACTTAGAAAGGAGCAGGTTTTCAAATGATGCTTTCTGCCAGAAGGGGGAGACAAAACCATAGCTTTAACTTAACCGGTATGAAAAAGTGTGAGACGTTTGAATAGAATCAATCCCACACAGAAAATCCCTTTAATCCTTTTTAACATATAAAGTAAGAGTTTGTCATTTTAATAGGAGGGTCTTGCAGAGTCCTGTACATCAGAAGGGTTTGGTGCAATAATAAAAAGAGAATGGGACAGTTTGTTTTGGTCCCTGTTACTGTGCATGTGAGGGAAGTCATGCCTCTTTGAACGCAGCAGTCACCAATTTGAACTCAGACACTAAAGCAGCCAAAAGGTAGTTGGTTAGTTAGTTTGTTTCTGTGATACTGTAAGATCTGTCATGGTATCTTCAAAGAGCTGCTGGACCACAACTACAGCTCATTACAGTCAAGTGTAAAAAGAATCTGCTGTTCCAGGCTTCTCCGTCTCTGCTTAACTGCAAATTTGGTACTAATCTGTACCAGATAGGAGCTGTTTTACAACCGCATTTATTCTCTGTTTTTTAGTTCCTAAACTGGAATCACCTGTGTGTCCTATAAAACTCATATGCTGTGAACAACATATGCTAACATTTCCAGTGGACAGTTTTTGATTCTGTTATACATTATTCATCAGTTTAGTCACAGTGGAACTCTGCATCCACACGAACCTGAACACTTTATTGAAATCCTGATGAAAATGTTCCTGCAACGGCATCTGCAGGGATCGGGGGTGGACGATTCACATGAGCCTTTGATGCTGTGATCTACGGCGTACGGACTCATCTGGGTATTGTAACGAAGGACAACTGTGTGTCTGTGGTGCCCCAGTTGTCAGTGTACACAACCACAGCTGAACATACAGTAATTAGACCTTTAGGATGATGGCCTTGGATGTGCAGCAGCATCAGGACATGTTGGAGAGCAGGTGTAGAGCTCTGCTTCTCCTGATGCCACCTCAGGGACTCATTATATGGACTTGCACCAGGCCTCTCCTCTACTGTCCCAGTGAGTGCAGTGGTATGCAGGAGCCTGTCATGATGTTGGTCCGTTATTGTTCAAGTCTCAACACCAGTAGGAGTGACGGGACACTTGACATGCTGCTCGTAATGTGTAACATGTTCAAGTACTCCAAGAGTAATAGGGGGCAGGTAAAGAATAGATTCCTAGCAGTTGAGATTACACAGATCTTTTGCACCAAAAATTTTAATTACATATCAAGAACAAGTAATCTCTCATTAATAATACACAATTTAGTTCTCATATTTGCAACAATGGTGGCTTGGTGGTTAGCTTCCTGGTTCAAGTCTCCACACAGGTCTTTCTGTATGGGTTGTATGGGTTCTCTCCAGGTACTCCTGCTTCCTCCCACAGTCCAAAGACATGCACGGCAGGTTAATTGGTGTTTCTAAAATGTGTGGGTGTAAATGTTTGGCCCTGTGAATAAGTGGTGACCTGTCCTGGGTGCACCCCTGCCTTTCAGCACTTATATAGTGCTTTACAACTATTCCTACAGACCTTCACCCATTCACACACTGGTTGTCGGTGGAGCTGCCATGCAACGGCACTGGCCAGAGAACTGCAATCAGGGATTCAGTGTCTTGCCCAAGGACACTTTGGTGGACACAGGAGGAACTGGGGCTCAAGCCACCAACCTTCAGGTTCATGGCCAAACACTCTACCACTGAGCCACCTTCCCCTCTGGCTGGATTCACAGCACTTCTACAGTAGATCAAAGCAAACATGTTTAATCCAGGCATAGTCCTCAATAGTTTTGGCAAAGTTATAAAATACTTCAGTTCAATAAAAGTAAGTTGAAATTATATGAACAATTTGAAATGATCAATCTATCCATCCACCCATTAATTTTACCCACTTCTTCCTAATCAGCATCATAGAGGTCACTACATTCTACCAAACAACCGGAGGCAAAAAGCGCTGAGGCTGTTTTATAGTCAAAAGGATGCAGCTACGTCTCTGTGAGTAATTTACATTTACAATCCCTGTGGCAGATTCACTAAACCAGAAAAACATTCATATGGTTGCAAATTTAAAACACCACTTATGGACTCGTCCAGTTCTGTGCATGAGGTATAAAAACTGCATGAAGCTACAAAAACCAGCAAAAACTAGTTCATTTAAGGCCGCTGCATAGCTTAGCAGTTAAAGCAGGCAGCCCACATACAGAGGCTCAGTCCTCCAGCGGCGGTCGCGAGTTCAACTCCCACCTTCCAACCCTTTGCTGCATGCCCCCCCCATTCTCTCTCTGCCCCCCTTCATGTCTCCTGACCGATAATAAAGGCCACTATATCAATATATAGAACAATAAGTATGCAACATGCAATAATGTTCATAATTAGAAGCTTGTAATTTACCAACAATACAAGCAACTTGTTTTTTCATAGCTGCAAAACAGACTACATGATGATGAATCTGATTATCTGTTCAGTCAAAACACTGAAGCTGCAAAAAAAAGGCCAGTTGTCAGGCACCTATGACTAATAAGCCCTTCTATGAGGTGTCATAAAACATCACTTTTTGTGTTGAATGGTTCTTCATTGTCTTTGTAATTTCTGTTGCTACTCGTCTTCATATTTTCCAGTCTGGCAGAATGATAATTTGCTGTAATATCTGAAAAAGTGACTGACGCTCAACATTCATCAGCGCCAAGACTCGTAAGATATACTTTATTTGCTCCATTGCTAAGTCTGAGAAGGAAATAAGCAAAAGAAGGCTCAGTGCTGCAAGCTGAAGCGCTACAGAAAAGAACCCACACTGCCGCCTAGTACCTGGCCGTGTAATTACAGAGTGACACAAACAACCATGCACAAGTATAATATAATGCCTGTTTGTAGCCTACGGTATGTGTGAAGCCTGTGATGGACTGGCGACCTGCCCAGGGTGTGATCCTGCCTTTCGCCTGAAGTGAGCTGGGATAGGCTCCAGCAGAACCCCTGCACTGGAAATGGATGGATGGATGGATGGAATGTGTGAAGCATGAATAAGACTTAAGTCATTTTTTTACGACACTGATTTTTGACGACATCATTCCTGGTATCTCACTCCTTCGCCTGGTCTCCTCTTTCGCTTTTGTGTGATTCTTTGCAACAAAAGCATTTGCTGCTCAGTGTTGATCTGCTGCAGCTTCATCACAAGTCTCTCTCTCTCTCTCTCTCTCCCTCTCTCTCTCTGTATCCTTTGCTCCTTGTGTAACTCTGCCCCCTGGGATTGTCCTAGATAGGCTCTAGTCTGTGGTAATGAGACGGTCTTTCTACAGTTGGTATTCACACTGACCCAACTGAACTGCACTCATGACCAAAGCTCCTTTGGACTGACCTAAGTAGCACCAGTGTTAAAATGACCTAAGAGACCCACGATAATAACGATAGAAGAAGCAAAAAATATTTTAATATGTTTTTTTTCTTTTTCTTTCTTGGTATATTGGTTTTTGGTTTAATGCTGCATTTAAAAACAAATGGAAACTTCATACTTGCAATTTTGATTTTGACAAAATCAAAGAAAATTCTTCCAAGAATTCCAGTTAAAATAAAAATAACTGGTAAAGAATTACTGGATCAACTCTTTTTAAATTTGAACCAGCTATTTAAATGCTTCATCCACAGGCTTTCATCTGCATAAATCTGTTTTTTTTTTTTTTTTTTACTTTCTTTTTCTGAGGTACGATGAATGCACCATGATTTGAAGCTGCGATCATAGATGGAGATAAGGTGGAAATTGTGCTCTGAACTGGGACTCTGAAGCATAAAAGTTCTATATTTTTTTTCCACAATCTCTATGAACAATAAGAATTAAGACCTTTTGAGCTGAATGATCATTAGTTGATTTTATTTTGAAGAGGGTGCAGAAAAACAACTCATGACATATAATGCTGAACCAAAAGTCCACGTGACTGCAGCGGGGGGGCCTTTAGCTCATGTGCGTGGGGTAACTGCTCCCCATAAACGGTTATTATTACAGAACATGAAGGCATGTAACCCTAACCTGTGGTTCCCCTGCGCCCCAGCTATTAGGGAATGTCTATGTCTTTGAACTTGGGGACAAAGCAGGTAAAGAATGACATCCCAGATTAGCCACTGAAATAATTAAAACAACCAACCAAAAATAAATTCAATTCAATTAAAAATTTGGTTAAAAACTTGGTTCTTCCATGTAGAATGAAGAACAAAGCAGGAAAACAATAAAAACGTTTTACTACAGCGAGCATTGTTTATGATTCTGGATCGTCTTACAGTCATTTGACAATAATGCTGCTTGACAGTCACTCTGATAACATCTTCTTCTGGCTTTCCAAATCAATTTACACTAATGAAGAACCTCTGCCTTGACACATCCGCTCGTCTTGCTGCTGTTGTTCTACATCATGCTTCCTTCTCGCAGCAACGACCGCAGTAACGCCAAGTTAAAAACTGGGATTCCTTTTCTGTGCTAAGTAATGTTGCATATATGAGCTTAATAAATACGCCTGTGCAATCCTTTTACATGTTCTCCTCTGAATTTTGTGTTTAGATTGTAAACTCCCAGAAAAAGGGGTGCCACATGATAACTGGAAGCTAATCATATTGCAGCTGTAACTGGTTTCCAGTGTAGAGGCAGTTGCATTATAAGATACAATGTACAATGTGTTTTTGAAACTTAATGTTGCACATGAATCAGTAGTCATCTTGTGCCATGATGACGGTCATGATGAGAAATATTTTATATCGAATCATAAAATGTGCACTCGAGTTCTGAAAATGTTCCCTCGTTTTATTAGATTATACACTTGTTTTCCTAAATTGTGAGCTTTTTAAAAACAGGTCCTGTGGTTTTATAGTGGTCTAAGGCAGTACTTTGCATTTACAAATCAGAAAAAAAGGTTTCAAGCATCAGAAACTGTGTTTGATATGTTTCTTACTATGTAAGACACAGTTTAATCCAGGTTTGAGAAATTTATGTTTTGCAGTTGTTTTTAACTGGACCTATTAATAAAAAAATGAAATAAAATGTTTTAATTGCTCTAAAACGCAGTGGAATATCTTCCAGCGAATCAGAAGCTAACTTCAGTGTTGCCAGAAACTCTTCATGTGGCTCTGCCGGCCAGCTGAGGAAGAGTGAATCTGCCGTGAGAAGGATTTATTTGAAAAAATAGTGCATGATCTTATAAAACAAGGCAACGTTTTACTTAAACGAACACACAATTTAGTAAAACAAGAGAACGTTTTGTGATTCATTATAAAATATTTCTCACCTCAGGGGCTCCATAGAAAAGAGCAGAAAAAAACAACAAAAAAAAACTTACAATAATGTATATAAAAAAGTACTTTTCTCGTATCGACTTGCCTTTATTTTAAATTCTACCTTTTTATGTATTCATGGTCTGAAGATTTCATCCGGTGGGCACATTTCCTGTTTCTTTTCTTTTCGTTTTCTAAGTAAATAAAACCAGTTTGGGTGTAGGAAAAGGCGTCTGCGTGGCTGCTGTGTGCTGTTTTGGCCTCTGCCATGAGCTTGTTTAGCAGACAGACTTCTGCTCTGAGGATCCGGCAGGTCAGACTTTTCCTCAGTATCTGTCATGTCCTGGAAGTAGCACACACAAACAGCAGCTAGCACATGTCAAACACTGAAAAAAAGCCTGGATGAGGCAATAATGTGGAATAACCTTGCATTTTCTAAACAGATAAAACATTTGAACTACACTGAGAGACATCAGCAGAGTTTTACTGAACTAAAACAGCAGCCGGATGGTGCATGCTGCTGCAGTTGTGATAGCAGCACTGCAACATAATCCACTGGAGCGTGCGGGGAATAGACAAGAAAACAATAAAAAAAAGGGTGTGATAAACGCAAATTTGGATGGAGAGCTGGATGAAGGCATATGAAGACTATGAATGCGATGGCTTCAATAATAACTTCATCAGGAGAAAGATACACATGTATGCTAGCATCATGCATTATATTAACATCTCATTATCTCTTCTCTTTCAGAAGAGAAAACCAATAATCAAGTTTCTATATGGTGTTAATTTTTAGCACCACTCAGTCTTTTATTCTTCCTGTTTTCTATAAAACACTTGTTTGGCATACTGGGAGACAGAGAAACCAGCAGCTTGGCTAATGGCACAACCATCACAATGACAGAATGCGGCCAGTGTTTACTCATCTTTGGAATCAAATACTTCTCTAACGTTTCAAAGGATTTAGAAGTTAGACAACCATTTCCAAGCACACAAGCATTCACACAGAGAAACAAAGCCGCCTGACAGACGTCTGTCCGGATGCATTCTCTCCATTTCCTGGTTTCCCCTTAATTAGCTCACCTCTCTTGTTCTTCTCATCTCTTTTTGCTGTTTTTTTATCATTTTCTTGCTGCCTGTCCTGCTTTCTAAACTTTAATTTGTAAGAAAGTTGATTTGCCAGGATATTGAGATGTGGGGAAATTTGTATTTTTCATTAGAAGCTGTGAAGAACATTGTCTCCAACCACTTTGATGTATGCATTTGATTAAGACGGTCTACATTACCTGGAAAAAGAAGCCTTCATTAGCGTAAATTACTGTAACCGTAGAAGAAGCAGGAGAATAGTTGAGCTGTGGAAATGTCTATATTCAATCACTGAATGAAAAACAAATTAACATCATTAACCATGTTTACAATTCCAGCAATACTTCAGTCTGATTGAAATCCCTCCAGTTAGACATAAAAACTATGAACTGCTGTTCATAAAGATGCTAAATAAGGAAGTAAACACAATAGACCGTGTTTACATCCTGCAAAGCATTTAATCAAAGTTATTTTCTATTAAACTGCAAATTTGGCCTTGCTACTATTCTGCAGAAAATAAACTAAAAGGAAAAACAGAATAAATTCATATTAATTCGCTGAGACAGTTCGACCTAGCTTAGCGGCACGTAAACGTTTGCTTTTCTGCAAATAGACGGAAGGAAAGTCGACATTTACGTCTCAAGTTAATCTGTTCTCATTATTTTGCCAAAGACCAGAGACCTGGATGAAAGTTTCGGGGGCAAAGACCTCACTTTATTTACCAATGGAAAAAAAAAAAATCAGTTGTCAAGACGCTGAATATGCTTAACTTTTTTCTAAGCTGTCGAGCAAAAAAAGTGCCTGTCACAAATATTTTTTTAAAAGATATCTAGATATGACACAATGACATTTAATCTAAAAGCTCAACATTCTTTTTGTTTTTGTAGTAAATGACAAAAAGAAATGCACTCTTTGCTCTTTATTATCAAAGTTATTATGATTTTATATACAGTGGGGATGGAAAGTCTTCAGACCCCCTTAAATTTTTCACTGCTGTATTGCAGCCATTTGCTAAACTCATTTAAGTTCATTTTTTCCCTCATTAATGTGCATACAGCACCCCATATTGACTGAAATACACAGAATTGTTGACACTTTTGCTTCACAACAGCTCTGTGACTGTTCTTGAATGGCCCAGCCAGAGCCCTGGCTTAAACCCAACTGAGCATCTCTGGAGAGACCTGAAAATGGCTGTCCACCAACGTTGACCCTCCAACCTGACAGAACTGGAGAGGATCTGCAGAGGAACGGCAGAGGATCCCCAAATCCAGGAGTGAAAAACTTGGTGGATCATTCCCAAAAGACTCATGGCTGTACTGGCTCAAAAGGGTGCTTCTACTAAATACTTTTTCTGTCAATATGGGGTGCTCTATGTACATAAATGAGGGAAAAAATAAATTTAAATGATTTTAGCAAATGACTGCAATATAACAGAGTGAAATTTAAGGGGGTCTGAATACATTCCGTACTCACTGTATATAAACACACACAGTTGTGGACAGTTGTATTCAAAACGTCTCTTAAATGGTGTAAAGTTCAAACACTGCGCTGGGAACACGGTTTATTGTCTATTTTACTGATAGTGGGGGAAAAAAATCAAATATTAAGCTGTTTAAAAAAGTCAGTGTGGACTTCAGTTATTGAGGTCATTTATTGTGTGAAAAAAAAACAAAATATGTCAAGCACGTGATCCTTAAGGACAAAGGCAGCAAATGCACATGCTGGTTCTGGCGTATTTCTCTGAAAAATCAGAGTAAAATGGGTAATTTCAGACATTGAGGGTCATGAGTCATTCCTGACAAGTGCAAAAAATGAGGTTGCTAAAATGACAAGAACGATTTGGGAACAATACCATTTAAATGGACCAAAGAACAGCAAAAATGAAGACGACTCAGCCAATGACCAGCTCCAGGGTAATCAATGAAGATCTACAGTTACCTGTGAGTGCTGGAACAATTACGAGACACCTATGTGAAGCCAAGCCAATGGTCCGCGAAGACCTGCATGGTTTTCCTGCCTCGGCACACCTGATTCAGTTGGCCAAGGTCAGCACTGCTGTCAAAGAAACGGGAACTGTGCTTAACCCTGATCCTAAACCTAAATCTACAATTCTTAGTGGCCTAGCTGAAGCAATCGTCCAGTACAAACTCTACCTCTGATAGTCAATTTCAGGATGTAGCAGAGGCTCTCGTATTGTGTCAAAGGGCCAGGTTCAGTCACTGGTTGTGGTGGGTGGAAGACAAGACGGGCAGCAACCCAACAAAACTGAGGAGGGTTGGATGCCCTGAAGTTACAGTAAATGTCCCAACCAAAAGCCTGATGGACAAGTGCAGTCCAGAGTATCACTCCTATCAGAGGCACAGAAAAGAAACAAAGATGGACAAGACCAACACAGAAGGCAAGAGATTGATGAGAGGAACCCACGACTGCTGACATCATAACTCGCTGGCCAGCTCTCTTCAGCGTGGCTGAGGGGAGTGCGTAAAAAATAAAACTATTTTAACTGTTATTGGTATTTATTTGTGATGCTCTTAGCATTATACATTTACTAGAGTTTGTGTGTAATCTTAATTTTACCTCAGGGACAGTCACTCTTTTTATGAGAGTATTTATGCACAGAGTTAAGGAGCAGTTACATTTTTATTTATTATTACTTTGTGGCACTTAGTGACAGTGCCCTTTTATATAATATGTTTGTAATAAAATGTTCTGATAAACTGTAACTTCTGTTCATGATTTTTAGCAGGACACAACATCTCACTTTGGTTGGGATGCTTCCCTCGGCTTCATGCTGGGGTATACCTCTAGTGAACTTAAAGAAATCATGAAAGGTGTGTGTAAAGACAATGAGGCACGGTGGTGTGAGCATCATGATATGCAGATGTTTCTTATACTATGGTGTTGGTTCTGTTCATCAGGGACCATGCAGCACCTGAAGAGGACATGTTGCTGTATTCTGCAGAGGAAATGTCCTTGAAATGGAAGTTTCAACAAGACATTCACCCCGAACACACCAACAAGCGACAGCATCCTGGTTCCAGAGCAACAAGACTGACGTGATGCAGTGGCCAGACCAGTCTTGGTCCAGCAGAAAACTGTGGGTGACATCAAAAATGTAGTCCAGTCATCCTGGGCTGAATACGTGCCAGAAGTTGGTCGACACGCAACGCAAGTTTCACAGTTATTCAACTAAATATCAGTTTGGTGATTCACAGAGAAGATAAATCTTCAAACATTTCTCAGTTCATGGAGTAAATGTTTGAGTTTGGAAAGAAAAACTATTATTATTTTTTTTAAACAGCCTAATATTACTTCACTTTCACATACACACTCACGCAAACACGAAGACACACACACACACACACGCATTACTTCTGACTTCTTATTTACCATAATATAATTAACTGTAGAGCAATTGCATAAGCAATCAGTAAAATATTATAAGAAATGCTCCAAAATAGAATTAGTAGCTGGCAGACTATGTCAGATGATTATCATCATTATTATCATTATTATTATTAATTTTCTTGCCATTGAAAGGAGATTTGTGTGCATCTAAAATATGCATAGCATCACAAAAGCTAATCAGAGTCATAATTAGGGCATTCAGTCCCGTACACACATCCTGAGATAAACATTTAGGTCTTTGGATTAATTTGGACAGACACATAATTTGCCACTAATTCATGATTTCTGTATTATTTTGGTTTTATTTTACTTATGCATGTTAAACCGGTCTGGTTTTCTTTGATGGTTTTCCAGATGTTTGTTCCTGACATCTGTGTTGAGCTTCTTCATTCTGATGTATGTTATATATACTGAGATTAAATCTAATTGATTGTTCTATTTCCGATTGACATATTGTATTTATAATAAGTTTGATTCTAATTTAAATTTAATTTCACTTCATCAACTTGGTAAGTTTTGTGCAGGTCCATTAAATAAATGTCCTCATTAGTTTTACCTATTTATTTAATTTTTTCCTAAATTTCTGGTCCTGCATGGGTTTTTTTTCGCTTTGCGTGTCCCTTTCACCTTTTGGCTTCTCGGTCCAGGTTGTTCATCGTATGTTCTGTCAGTCAGTGTTTGCTTGACTGATGCACCTGTCTGTAGCCTTGCTTGGGTATTTCCTTAATGCTCCCTAGCGCATGTAAGCCCACACAGTAGATTAGATTAGAGCTTCGGATAAAGTTGCCAGGTTGAAATAGAGGCATTTGTGCTTTAAAGATATGTTTACCCTCAGTGGAATTGTCTGTGTGGTGGTACACAATTAAATAGCAGTATCAGGACATGCTAAAAAAAGAACTGGGCTTAACCCATTCATTTAGATGCGAGTAATTAGAGAAGTTGTCTGGGGAGGAGGGCCACACTGGGCCATTTGTATAGTGTGTGTGTGTGTGTGTGTGTGGGTGGGTGGTTGTGAAGTTTTTCATAAGATAAATGAATGCTGCTTAACTGTGCAGTAAATACGGAGGACTCACAAGGGTATTACCGCTTGCTCTCATTATTTTCTGTGTAACTCAGACTCATTTTCACACAAATTGTCTTTTGAAGGCTGTTTTTTTTTTTTAAAAAACAAAAAACAAAAACATGTTTATGAATAAAATGCATAAACATTAAATGTTAACTGAATTAGTCTCTTTTCAACAGCAGATGAAAATTCAGAAGTGAAAAGCAGAATTCTGTAAAGCTTAATAATTTATCGTCCTCTGTAGCTTCCTTTCTCTGGTACGCTGTGCTGTGTGTAACTTTTAGCTCCATCGCTGTTAGCTTGTACCTCTTTTCTGTACATAACAGGTCTGAAATGAGTGCAGTGTGAATTGATGATGTGATAAGGCATGGTGAGGGTGACAAACCTGACAGAAAATGAAAATCAGCCCATCACAGGGAAGGAGAGAGACAACAGCAGCGATCAAAGCACCTAGCCAAGTGACAAACTAAACCTCAGACGGCGTAAAACAAGATCATGTTTTCAACCACAGTGGGGAGGAAAGCAAACTGGCTGGACTAACTACATTATAAACTTTGTGGCAGTAGCTATTCAGCTGCTATCGACCTGGAGGGGCCACCACGAGTCAAAGCAGACCTGAGGTTTCACTCCTGCACTGAAACAAACAGAGGTTGAAACTGAGGCAAGCGCTGCTGTGTGTCCCACGAGAGGACCAGGCAGAAACTTTACTCTTCTTTGAACTCAACTCAACTCAAACTTTATTTATAGAGCAAAACAACCGAGTTGACCAAAGTGCTGTACAGAGTAAAGAATGATAAAAAGTGACCCATATTAAGGCATACGTAAGATAAAATAAAATAAGATAAATACAAAAATACAATGGAATAAAAATAGGAATAAAATAGTTTAAAAAATTAAAATATATTAAAATTAAAATTTTGCCAAAATCCACTAAAACTAATCAAAAGCCAGGGAGGAAAAGTATGTTTTTAGAGCTGATTTAAAAGCCTCAACTGATCCTGCAGATCGAACATGAAAGGGCAGGTTATTCCAGGTTATTCCAGGTTATTCCAGAGTCTAGGGGCCGCCGCCACAAAGGCTCTGTCACCTTTGGTCTTCAGTCGTGTTTTAGAGGTGGCCACTATGCTGATTGGAGGATCTCAGTGACCTGGCAGGATTGTGGGTATTGAAGAGCTCAGGTATTGGGGGTCTAGACCATTACGAGCCTTAAAAACTGATGGTTATTTTGCATCAGCTGATTACAGCAGTAAGTGACCAGAGACTCTAAGGACCTTTCACCGGCTGTGGACCACGAAGATGACAGTCTTTGGATTTTGAAACGTTGTGATGCTCGGTTAAAGCACATTTATTGAGCTTTTATCAGTGTTAATGCACAACAAGAGAGTGGAGGTGCAGCAGAGGGTAACCCCAGTGAGTCTTCATGCCACAATCTCTAATTACACAATATCATCCATAAATACAGCTGGTGCAAGAGCTGAATAAATTGTGACATGATGATTTTTCAGAAACATATAGTAAAGTGAATAGTGGTAAAACAATATTACTGATTTGGATCTTCACAAAGCAATTTACTCTTTACCAACAGCATAAACACAACATTTAAGCGATTAGTCAGTGAGACTCGGTAAATGTTTTTATTCACTACTGAGGATATTAAAGAGAGTGAATGCAACCAAGAGTGGCGGTAAGATGAATCTTAAAGGCAGGTGGAGTACACATGAAAAAGGAGAAGGGAACACTGGGAGGAAAATAGCATTTCACTTCTCAATTAAACTGGCAGGCAGGTCCCTTTTTTTAATGGAGGGGACAATGTCGACTCAATTTAGTTTCATATTAAAAATGTAATTGCGACAGCAGATGAAAGAGTGACTCAATCAAAAGTTCAACATTAAAGCTAAAATGATATGAAAGAAATTTTAACTTGTTCCCAGCAAGAGTGCTGGGTGTTTTATATCTAGTTGGAGATTATTTTCAGGCTAACCCCACTACCCCAGCTCAGTTTCTCCAATCTAATTTCTAATCATTTCCTATAGCCACCAGAGCCATTACTTTCACAACTGTGAATCATTACTCACATAACACATTTTAGGTTGAATCAGAGCAAAACTGGTTGAACAGAAAGAAAGGTCTGCTTGTGCACCAGAGGACCGTGTCACACCTGAGAATTGAAACTACTCACCGTGTCAGATTGCAACAATAAACAGCAAAGAAATTGTTAAGGGAGACGTTGTTCCATCTAAAGATGGAATCTGAAATCTACTACCTTTGCACAGTATTAATTTACCAGAGACAAACATCTGATGGTGTAGCATTTGTGGGAGTAGTGGCCCTGGGGCTCTTGAGCTGTTCTGCCCTGGTGCAGTGTGGGCACGGCCATCCCATCAGGGGATCCAAGGCAGCCTTAGACAGTAATAATGATAATAAGAATTATTGTTGTTTTTGTTATTGCTACTGTAAAGTCAGACTGAACTGTTTTATGTCTCCTCCTTGTGTGACATGGTATCAAAGCTGATCATTTTGAAAGCTATGATTATAACTGCAAGTTGTGACCATCAGAATTTCAGCAATAATGACGGACAGGTGAATGTCTTCGACAGCACCCTGCATTAATGAAATATTATCACATCTGGCAGACATTAAAAGAAAGTCTCAATGAATAATTGGGTGAAGTTTCTTGAAATTTTAACTTGTACATTAAAATGATTTTGCCACAGAACCTTTCATTGTCACAATTCTTTTGATTATTTTACATCAATTCTGTCTGGAGATGATGATGACGTATCAGTGAGGGAACAGACACATTGAACGGAATCAGAGAGAGCAATAATCTCTCTCGCTTAACTTATCGCCAACTCCAAACGTGTGAGTAGAAACATAAATTTGCTATTTGTTTTGCCCCCTACCAAGAAACGGGTCTCAGTTTTGATGCTTTCTTTTCACTAGTCATTATCAACAAGTCCATAAAGATTCTTGAACACTGATCGTAAAACTCTTAAGTTTTCATTCGCATGGTCAACAGATAAAACATCACAAAGTTTATGCAAACCTGGTGAATGGCCTTATGAGAATTTCCTTTTACTTTCATTGTCACTTTCTTTTGCAAATGGCAGGACAGTCTTCAAGAAGGTTTTAACTTGTACAAAAGTGAGCGGCTTAGATGCAGCAACTTGATAGGAATTAAGGATTTTAGTTTAAACCAATTATATATATTTTCATACTTTCAGTTCAATTCAGTTTTATTTATATAGCGTCTATTACAACACAAGTTGTCTCTCGATGCTTCACAGAAACCCAGCACATGACTCCTGAGCACATGACAAGGCTAACAGGCAAAACTTGTGTTATTATGTCTGTTTTTGTTGTGCCTGATTTGTTAGTTTTTGTAAACTTAGGAAGTGTACGTATATATGACAAGGATTCCTTCATTTTTTTATCTGATGAACGGTGAATGGGAAGAGCACAATCAACCACACACACACACACACACACACACACACACATAGACACACAAATCTCATCAAATTCTCTCCCAACATTCTGTAACATTTTACAGTGAATAAATGAACAAGCGTGAACGCTATCTGAGCTGCTGTGCGTAATTATCTGGTTGCAACTGTAAGAGGAAAAGGGGGAACAAGAAAATAATGAAGGAAAGGAAGAATAAAAAAAAAGATCTCACTACTTAAGTTATTAAATGTCTGCTTTTGACCATCCTTCCCTGCGCTGTATGTGCATATGCATGTGAGTTATGTCCATTAGGCACCGAGAGCTTCTTTAATGAGGTGCTGTTAACGCCTCTGGGAGCTACATTTAGCTGGCTACAACTTCTCCACAGCGCTGCTTTTCTCTTGGAAAACATTAATGTCTTCCACTGTTCAGTTTGCTCTTGGTTTGCTTTCTCTCTCTCTCTAAAATTCTCTTGTTTCTCATATCAGATCTAATTTCTGTACGTTCTTCTTTTCCTTCATATGTTCTACATTTAGTCTTTGTTGACAAATGAACCAGAATGTTGGGAATTCAAATTTTAAACTTACATAATGAACTATTAGACAATATTTTTGTATTTTTTTTTAATGTTATGCACCAAAATTCATTATGTGGCCATAAGGTTTTTCTTTGAACAGTTTTATTCATGTGTCCATTTTGAATTTCTCTTTGGGGATTAATAAAGATCCATCCATCCATCCATCCATCCATCCATCCATCCATCCATCCATCCATCCATCCATCCATCCATCCATCCGGTCTTCTTCTTTTAGCACACTTTGGGCCTCATTCATGAAATGTGATAAGAACAAATTTTTGTGCGAATTGTGAGCACAAATGAATTTTATACGTTGTGGCATTTATGATTAATAATAGTATTTCCAAACTTGTAAGAACTAGGAAACTCTACACCTGCCTTCGACCGTGCATAGAGCTTGGAAATGAGGAAAGCTATATAAACACAAGAAGTTGTGCAAAATAACACTGGCTTGCTCTCTCCAGCACAAAATGACCATGAAGCAAAGCCGTCTGATGTCAGAGGTTCCTAATGCGCCTGAAACCACGTGGACAAGCCAGCAAGTTATTACATGATTGCGTGTACCGTAACACATAATAAAATAATATTATAACCTTACCGTCACAACGCAGTCTCACTCCCAACTCGTCATATATTGACGCTTTGGCCTTGTTGATGCATCCAGTACCCCTTTCGCGGCATTTTTTGACGCGCACGTCCAGTGTCGCATTTTGACGCATCAGGCATCCTCCAGTCCTCCACCCCAGCTGTCCTACTGCCTAACCCCCAACACCAGCTACCTAATTCCTTGTTACACAGCCTCGATGCTAGCAAAAAATTCTAGTTGGGGTTGGTCGTCACATATGACATTATTTTATTTTTTAGACTAAAGAAATGCTTTTATTGGGAGCTTTCTGATACCACAAACCTCACTAAATTTTACATATGCATCAGGCCCGGCAAAAAATTTTGTATTTTAAGTGTCGCCCTTGTAGGTGTAAGAAAATTGCTCAATGGTGCCACCTTGAAAATTTCAGAAATTGAGCCCCTCGTATGGTTTTTACCTATATACACAAAAATTGGGAGGTTCATGCCGATCCGTACAAAAAACTCTCAAGGACCAGTATCTTCCTCAGAAGTCCTGATCAGAGTCCTGCGGCCCGGATCACGAAAGCAAGATTTTTCTTTCCTCGCTAATTGTATCTCGCTGATTTTGCTTTAGCGAGGTAACCTCAGGGTTAACCCTGGGTTTTCTTTATCACAAAACTAGTTAATCGCTTATTGAGGTCCATCACCGGGGTAACAAACGCTGAACGGCTAACCTGCTCCGTAGCAGCGTAACTCGCAGGATTGAATCCAATTCATTTATAAAGCCCCACCCACTGACCAATCAGCAGTTTGGGAAAAATGACGTGCTCTCCCAGACAGCATTATATTATGATATACAGTCACTGGACAGCACACATGCATCTTGCAGACATCGGAAAGATGTTAAAAGTTTTATTGGCAAGATGTGGCTTGGAGAGTGTTTGCTCCTTGGTAAAATATTATCCAGATATAAGCCCATAAAAGAAAGATAAGATAAGCCGAGTTTCAATATTTCTTACATAGCAGGAGTCTGAAGCCCCAAAGGCTGAGCAACAGTTTGCCAACCTCAGGGGAGTGGGTTTGGTTCCAGGCAGTTACTCCTGCAGTTACATCTTGCAGGGCCTGGAAAATGTTAAACTTTAAGTTTACAAGCATCGGTCCACTACTTTCTACCACAGCTCAGTATCTAGATGGATTTTATTCATTTCATTTTATTCATTGTGAACCTCCCATTGGGATGAATAAAGTATCTATCCGTCTTCAAGCCACAAACTTGGAATATGGATATGATTTAATAGTGGCCAAGGCTTCAGGCTTTATACCAGCCTGACCTTACATTCGAAGGACCAACTTACTGGATGCAATGATATTTCTCTGTTTATTTTAAACCTGCTCCCATGTCATTGACACCCCTGAGGGATTGCATATAGGGAAGATAACTTAATGACTAATTGTCATACATTCTATTCATTAGTACAACACACTGATTTCATGGGATTCACGGCTGTGATGAGCATCAGATGTATGTGTAACTTATGTCGTTACACTGCCCGTTATGCATCGCCAGGCATTTTCTCTCCTTCTGGCAGCAACAACATTGTTAGATTTCTTGCGTAGGTTGTCTTTTTCTTCTTCGTATTATCAGTTTTAGTCACTGCTCCTCGGCTGTGAAGAAGGGCACGCTCTCTTTCTCTTCTATGGTGCTTATGGTTGTGATTGGTCCGCTACTTCGGAACCTGCCCTTTATATGTGCGCGTTCAGAGGTCTTGATAAGACAAAACTGGGTTGAATTACCGACTTGATAGACAGCGTTGTGATACTGATTATGTTAGGGTAAGTTGAACTCGATAGATCTTAGTAACCCGGGAAAACTTGACCCTGCTTCGTGATACAGGCTCCAGCTCTGAACAGAGACCTATGCTCATATTCAGTCATACTCATAGCATCCTCTAGTGGTAACAGACTCGCTCCACCTTTTAATGTGGGTCTCCTGACATGTTTGTCACAGAGATGTCAAACCTGCTCATATTCATGCTTAAGGAGTTGATGAAGCTAATCAAGAAATAAAATTGAGTTTTCATCACAGGACCAGAACATGGTGTTCCTGAATTCATTGAATTTTGAATGACTAGAAGAGTTCGCTCTAACAGTTGATGAGGCATCCACTCTGAAGAAGTGGATATGACAATCTTGGATGAACTCCAGAGTGCCACCTTCTGGTCAAAGGATTTGACCAGGAAATGATTTTCTTCACATTATGGCCTGTATTTACCCTGTATTTCATCATATCAGCCAGCGAGCTGCACAGATATATCCTCTGTTGGACTATATGCAGTTTTCGTGGTTGGACATCCAATGGCACCTGCGTTATTCCCCCGTTAAACAGGAATGCTAATGAAAAGAATTCATGAACAAATGACCAGATTGTCCTAAAGAGGAACGGCCAAAGGATCATATCGCTTTCCTCAAGGCAAACATTTCATACACTGCAACATATGGTCTATTTTGTTGTCCACTCTAATTTTTTCTAAATGTTTTATGACACCTCATTTTTCAATTAGAGTTATCAAACTCAGCACAGCTATATCTGCATATCATGTACAGGTGGGTTTCTCTGTCTATAACTTGTCTTACAGACCCATTTTGTGACAGTAATTTGAGCATCAATGTCGTGGGAATAACAGACAACTCCTTACATGGGCATCATCCTAGTGTACATGTAGCACCTGGTAGGTGGCAGCCAGCAGGGGGCAGTGTGAAAGTTATATGCAACAGATGGATCAAGATAAATGTTTTTAGAATTTAAAGCTTTGAAAAATCTTTGATCTGTATTTTTAAGGATGTGATAGGAATTGAGATTCCAAAAAAGTCAATCTGGTTTTGAAAATTGTGAGCCTTTTTTGTTCAGCTGTGTTTATATACAGTTGGTGAAAATGGGAATGATTTCATAAGATTGCCTAGTTTTTGCGGAAAACAAGAGATGTATAACACTATCTTGCACATTACTCTGTAAATATGTTTTATGTTTCTACTAATGGGAAAAAAGCAGCCAGAATGCATGAAGCTCTAAGTGTTAAGTATTATTCCAAAATCAGATGAACAGTGGCAGTTCCAACATTTATGGGGCTCATGTAAAATGGGACCTTATTATACTCAAAAACTCAAAAACCTTTGCCCTCGCATCAGGTCTGCCATAAGATTATACATTTTATGGGTTCTGGGCAAAGGTGTAAGAAAATGGGCGTCAGTGGTGCCATCTGATTGACACGCTTTAGTGACGAGCCCCACTATATGCTTTCACCTACATGGATGAAATTTGTGTGAATGATGTATCACCCTAAAACCTATGAAAAAGTCTCTTGGACTCATGGTCTAACTCAAACAGGAAGTCCAGTATTTTCATTTGAATATGCAATTTTTCCAGTATTTTGGTCCTTTCAAATGCTCATACATTATTAAACACCTCCTAAAGACCAGACGGACTGATTGATGAGGCATCCACTTTGAACAAGTGCATATTCCAATCTTGGGTGAACTCCATAGTGCCTCCTTCTGGTCAAAGCAACAACCTGTAATTAGATATTTCAGCATATCAACCTAAATTAATTCAGAAGATACTCATAAGTGTCCTCACGGACCATGGAAAGTTTCTTGGGTGGACAACAAGAAGCACCTGTTTTACTTGTCATGAAACATGAATAAAAGGTTTTTGACACATGCAAAAGGAAAGAAATTCAATAAAAAAAAAATCATCATTTTGTTTAAGGGAGAAAAGTTCGAAGGATGAAATCTCTTACACCATCATACACCACCACTGCAACTTATTCAGTAACAATTGCAGCACCACCTTTTGGCAACAGGAAATGTTATGTTTTGTATCATGCATTCTTGCTATGAGTGGGTTTAGTAAATATACCTCAAACTTGGTCAAATAGCTAAGATGCTGGTGATGACTTCTGGTAAAACTAACTTTCTATCAAAGGGTGTTGCCATTAGAGCGCTGCAAATATTGAAGTCTTGCCATAACGGAAAAGTTTTCTAACTTTCACAACTTCTGTTCGATCAACCCCAACATTTACATATGCAGATGACAGAGTTAGATGGAGAAAAGTGATTCACTTTGGAGACCCCTGAAGGAAGAGCAGACAGTTGATCAAATGTTGTCATCTTGTGATGTAATTGTCATGATCCTGCCTGGCTGGAGAGGTTTGGTTTTTCTGAGTTGTAGGTTGGGCTGAGCAGCCTCTTCAGGACATGGATGGTGTCTGGCTGCCTCCTGCTGCCATACCTAGTCTTCATCAGGATTCGTTGACACTCCTTTTAAAGGAATAGCGGGAGCACCGCTATTTGCCAGATTGTTATGCCATCCTAGTGGTGATCAGATCCCATCACTCCTAGTAAAGATTATTGCTTGTACTCACCCTTTTTCTCTATTCTTCAGTGTTGATTTCTGGAAATCCTGTTCCTTGGTGGACTTGGTTGCAATCATCTGGATCTCCTCTCACTTCCTGCATCAGGCACTGACCTTCTGTAGAAACCACTCACTTCTACTTCCTGCCTGCCTGCCCTCTTTCAACTCTATACCCACCTGTCACAGCCAGCGGATCCACGCCTTCCCAGCTTGGACCTCCACTGAAGGACTGTAAGGCGATAATTCACTTTCATTCTGGAACTGTTTCTTTTTTTGGATTCCCCAATTAACCCTTCCACCTCCTCCGTCGAGCACACACCCTGCTCCGGGTTAAACATCCATCCGTCGTCGCTCCAGTGACCACCTGTTCTAAAAATAAACATCTTTTACTGATTGAGCTCTGCACTTGAGTCCGTTCCTTGCTCTGGCCTAAACTGTCGTGAGAGTCATATTGGTTTCATGACGTCTAAATGTGAACAGTGTGATGTCATTGAATCAGAACTTTTAGTGGTCAGTTCATGGATTAAAGATGTGTTTGTTTTTCTTTTGGGGGGGGATATCACCCTATTAGAGAACAACATCATATGAAATAAGTACTGAAACACTGAACACTCGTACATGTGCATTAAAAAGTTTAGACGTGATAAAAAAAAAAATACATTCACCTGTAAAGGTGCATTTAAGGAGCTTTCTGAAATTTCATCCTAAAACAGGTAAACCTTTAATGAGGCTCTATACAGTCTGTCTCGTGTCATCCAGTCCAGTGTTTAGTCATCTGGGCAGAAAAGGTAAAGAAAGACAAGAAAGAACTTCCCTGACTGGCATGGGATGGTGCTGGTACCTGGGCGCGGTGGAGCTGGATGTGAGTGCCCATTCAAACCCATTCAAATTTATTTTCTACCACTTTGTTAATATTATTTGTATGCATTACATTTAGACCAAACCAAATTCCTTGGTACACCAAGGTATAATCTATATTATGACCTGTACCTATCTATAGACTATTCCTTTTATAATGCTTGCAGAAGTTGCATGTACCCTATTTAATTCATATTCCAGTTTATCTGACTCGTGCCTTGATTAAGTCCCCATATACCATTGAAATGTTTCCACTTGTTCAAAGTCGTATTGACATCTATATCCCTCATGACAAGAATAATAACTCTGGTTTTTCCCTTTTACAAAAAGCGTGTCTTTTTTCCCCAGAGCTTTGCTGTTTCGCTCTAACTGAAGGAGTTTAGGGCATGAGTCATCAAGCTGCAGGGTGTATCAGAAGATGCAGTTGAAACTCTGGAAGGACACGATAGTGCAGACACAGTGATGGCACATTATTGCTCCGCCTGGCTGACATTCAGATTGTCAGGAGATATCCTAAAACTGCAATGGAGACATATGACCTCAATCACTGTACAGGACCTGGATGTAAAGTCGATTAGGAGACTTGAAGATAGGCGAAGAAAGAGGCTGCCTCTGGGTTAAGCTGTCAAAGTAGACCTTTAGAGAGAAGGCTTTGAATATTTAGCCTCACTCTTCTGCAGCACCCCTGTCTCTCTTGCAGAAAAGAAAGACTTGTCCAACTGTCATACAACAGGGTCTACTGCAATTCTTTGCAAATCTAGTCATGATTGACTCGTGAAAATAGCATAGAAAGATCTACCATCAGCCATGAAGACATCTCTACAATTAAGTTAAGATTAATTTTGCTTGATTTACATGTAAATCAATGTTTAACACTGCTACAGTCATTTTAATCATTATACGTATTTTGTGCATGAGTGAAAAAAAAAAAAAAGTGAAGGAGTTTCCGTTTGTGTCTTCTGAATCAAGTTGTGCATTCTCAATTATTCTTTAAATGGAAGACGGCAACATTTTCATCAAACTGAAACCAACCCATGTGGTCACAAGAACGAGATCTTGTCTTGGATCTCATTGTCTAATTAAACAGAAGAATGAGATGGCAAAAAGTCAGAGAAGAACAGTAAACTATATTAAACTCAGAGGCTGGAAAAGCTGTCAGAAGCTCAACCACCATTGCAGCAGGCCTGATCAGGTCTTTATCAGAGACTGGCATATGGAAGCCTCAATGGAACAAACATGACTGTCATGTCAGCGAGAAAAAGACTCTGGTGCAGGCAGCAACCAGACCAGTGAAGGTGAGTTTGAGGAGTTTATTGAAGTGCGGGATTTCCAGAGGAAGAAGGGTACACGGATGGCGGCGGCTCGGATCGGGTCCTGGAATGGTCCTGGTGACACTTCAGTCATGGGGAGGGCTGCTGGATCCTGGAGCGGGCTCTCACGGTTATTCCTGGGGTGTGATTGGTAGACTGGAACGTTGGAGGGTGGACAGGCGGATGGAGGGTTCCGCAGACGGTGACGCTGTGGATATCAACAAGGAAACAGTTAGTTATCTTGGATAAATGCGGAATAAATACTCTGGAGGCGGAGGCCTGGTTACCACTTGTGGTGGGTGGCTGCGATCTGGCGTCGGTCCAAGTGTTCCAGTCTCCTCTAAGCAGCACTTGATTGGTGATGAGCCACACCTGCTGGGCCTCCTCAGCCAGTCGCACCCTGGAGGAAAACAGAGAGAGCCTGGCGTGCAGAGTATGTGACAATGACACCCAAGAAGCTCTCAGACCTAAAGAAGAAAAATCTCCTGACTTGAAGAAACAGAGTTTGAACTGTTTGACTGCAGCAGTAGTGAAATAGTACAGTAACTGTTACATAATCTAAATAAATAAGTAAATAGGCGCTATATAAATAAATTGAATTGAATTCAATTAATCTGGACAAATCCCCATTAATGGTATACACATGCCTAAACACCCCACACACACCCCCACACACACATACACACACACACACCCACCACCGGAAAAGAAATGTGATAAACATATTTCTTTTATCCTTTTATCAGTGGTTATCAGAAATAGAACATAAATAAATACATACATACTATACATACATAAATGCTATGATCAAAGACATTCCAAAATTTTAAAATGCAACCCATCATGTACAGGGTTCACTGGTCACAGTGGTGGAAATGATAATTCAGATGAATAAATTTAGAATTTCTTTTCCATACTTACACCCTGAGGATACTTGCTCTGTAGTTTGCATATTTCTAAACAGTCAGACAATACTTGAGTGGATGGCATACATAGCAGATGAGCAAAAGACACATAAGTAAGCATTATTATCTTTAAATATATCATCATGAATCCATCGATATATCATATATTATCATTAAAACCTCAGTTCCACCATCTTCACTTCATTCATCAGTTACCAGCTGGTTTTAACTAAGCAAATAGGTAAGAACCTCCCACTGCATAGTAACTGCATGGATGATTATGTTTCAGCTGGCAACACGTCATTTAACCCTAAATGATGCAGTGAGCAGCTGCTTATTCCTTAAAGACACGTCCTGTGGTCCTGGAAAATATATCTGTTTCAGAGGAGGCTGGTTATTGTCATGCATCAAGCAAAGAAAATCTAACGCTGAAACTACTAAGACTGTGTTAAGAACTGTTCAACACATAAAAACTGGAAGGATAGTAGAGAACCATCAACTTCCTGGAAGAAATGTGGTCAGAAAAAAAAAAGGATTGTGATCAGCGATAACTTCAGTGTATGGTGAATTCAAATCATTAGAAAAACAACAGTAGAACTCACAGATATCTTTAATAGTGAAAGTAAGAGCACTTCCACACACACAAGGAGGGAACTAAAGGGACTAAACAGCTGTGTAGCCTTCAGAAAACCACTTATCAGTGAGGCTAATTGGGAAAAATAGGCTTTGATTTGCTAGGGAGCATAAAGATTCTGATAAATAAAGATTCTGGAGCAATGGAAGAAAGTGATGTGGTCTGATGAGTCCAGATTTACCCCGTACCAGAGTGTTGGGCATATCAGGGTAAGAAGAGAGGAGGATGAAGTGACGCACTCATCATGACTAGTGCCTACCATACAGGCCTGTGGGGGCAGTCTATGATCTGGGGTTGTTGCAGAGGGTCAGGTCTACGTTCAGTAATGTTACGAGGTCAGCTGCCTTTCTGAATTTACTCAATGACCAGGTTATTCCATCAGTGGATCTTTTTCTTTCCTGATGGCATGGGAATATTCCAAGATGACAATGCCAGGATTCCTCCAGTTCAAATAGTGAAAGAGTGGTTCAGGGAGCATGAGACATCATTTTCACACATAAATTACCCTGAACCCCATTGAGCATCTTTGGGATGTGCAGCGGTCTGACTCTCCCATCATCAATATGAGATGTTGGTGAACAATTAATGCAACTCTGGATGGAAATAAATGTTGTGACATTGCAGAAGCTCATGGAAACTAGGAGTGTGCAAAGCAGCCAGTATTTGTATCTGCATTTGTATTTGTTGAGGGGGAGAAAGTTTTTTGTGTTTTTGTGTTACACTTCTAATTGACGTTATAGTGTAAGTATTCTTTATTTATATCCATTATAATAATTATGGATATGCAATATTGATTGATGTTTTTCCATAAATCCAGCAATGAACATGTAACAAGGAACATCACTGAAAATAAATGAACATAACAGCCATT
>JBAMYA010072648.1:0-24983 GCA_037176975.1 Arrhamphus sclerolepis
CAGCAGTAGTAGTAGTATAGCAGTAGTAGTACAGGAGCAGCAGTGGTAGTACAGCAGCAGCAGTAGTAGTAGTACAGTAGTAGTAGTACAGCAGTAGTAGTACAGTAGTAGTAGTACAGCAGTAGTAGTAGTACAGCAGTAGTAGTACAGTAGTAGTACAGCAGTAGTAGTACAGTAGTAGTAGTCAAGCAGTAGTAGTACAGCAGTAGTAGTACAGCAGTAGTAGTAGTACAGCAGTAGTAGTAGTATAGCAGTAGTAGTACAGGAGCAGCAGTGGTAGTACAGCAGCAGCAGTAGTAGTAGTACAGCAGTAGTAGTAGTACAGCGAGAAACCTCCTGTTCCTGTGTGTCAGGAGGCTCCAACTGCATCATCAGTGATGTTCAGAGGTCAGCAGTCAACCAGAACTGATCCTCTGCTTTTACACTACCTCTAGATGTTTTCCTGCGATGGCACTGATGGGAGTTTATTTAAGTTTGCATCTATATTTATGTGAGAGGGAGTAGAGCAAGAGCTGGTTATTTAGTAGTCGTTTGGAGAAAAGATTGAGGCTGGATTAATTTGTCATTCACTTTTAGACATTTTAGAGAGAAAAATAAACGACATCCTCAACGGGAGAATGAAAGTTATGGGATAGTTTCTTAATACTCTGATGCTTCACGTCATTGAATAAAAATATCAATAGCATCACCATGTGGTGAGCTATCAGATTTCTCTAAATGTTTTTTTAAGGATCATTTCTTAGAAATAAGGCCACACCAATTTCCATCATAAAACATTCCCACATTTAAATCTTTCTTCATCCATCCATGACATGAGTTTTGACACTATTATACATATTTCATTCGGTTTTCTAGGAACGTGGTACATACCATGTTAGGTAGACCCGGATCACAGCTTCTGCCTTGTTGATGTATTATTTATAATTTGTCTTTTACTGGATAATCCAGAGACCAAGTAACACTGAATTTCTACTCACAGAGACTCAGGCCTAACAGAAGGCCTGTCTGGTTTTATGCTCTTTCGCCACCAGAGGGCGCTATAAAAATCTTTTTTCTTCTTTTTTTTCTCATTGTGAAGGTTTGAAGCATGTTTTCACTGTGAAGATGTTGAGTCGTGCATCTTGCTTACATCTCAAAAACGTCACATTTTTGAACAACTCACTTCTGCTTATTTCTTCCAAATGTGAGGTTTGAGTGCCTGAACGTCTGCACGGACATACTTTAGTGAACTTTGAGCTCAAGGAAAACAGTTGTTTTTGTTTTGAACTCTTTTGTGTAATATATATGTATATTGGGGAATTTCTATTATCTTGTTCCACCAAGTTGTTAGAAGTTCTAAATCCAAAGCTGTTATTAATCTGTTATTGAGCAGCTGGATTATGTCTACCACTTGGTGAGCTTAAAAAAATAAAAACAACACATGTTTGTCGGTGGAGTCCAAAGGTTTTTCTTTTTCCATGCTTGGAGAAGAACACTTCAGGAATGTAGCACGTTTCTGTTCATGAAGGTGTTTCAGTGTCTTCGTGTGATGCTGAGGGTTTGCTGACCTCCATCAGTCAGTGAAGTTTCACTCCACATCCAGCTCTGCGTCTGTTTCTCATAATTCAGTCACTTTAATTTTTTTTTAATGTAGCATTCATTACAACACAAACTGTTTTTCTGCGCTCATCCAGATTACAATCCCTGAGCAAAAGCAACAATACACAGAAAAGCCACACTGAAGGCAACCTGTTAGGACTTTTATTAGAAACACTTTAAAACCTATGGTGGAGGCTGGTTTGTTTGTGCTTAATCTAAAAGCTTAAACTGTAACTCATTTATAACAATGTCTGACTTTCCTTAAAGGGTACATATTGTGTTTTTTTCTCTCTCTTTCTCTTTATCTGAAAATATTTATTTGGCTGAAGAGTTCCTGAGCCTTCATCAACTCCCAACTTGAGCTCATGCTGCATTCGCTCTGCATCAGAGGTGGCTGGTGCAAAGAAAAGAGACAATGAGCACAGGTCCTTGTGCCTGTCCTTCGTTAACACCTGCAGCAGGTAAGTGTGGCTCCGATCAGTAGATTCCTGTGAGAAGAACAAGTCCAACCACAGTCAGAGTACTGAGGTGCAGCCTGCCTTCCAGGCCTCAGGCTTTAAAATGAACGTTGGGGTAAAAACAAAACAAAAAAAAGTGGTTCATGATGACCATTTTCAATTATATTTCTGTATTTCACTTTCATGTGCTCCTGCTGTGAGAATGAAAATCACCATTCAAAAATCTAATCCAACAGCAAAAGCAAAGACCAGAGAGGAAGCTGAGATGATGAAGGGCTGATGACAAAGCGTGCCGTTATAAGAAATGTTGTGCTGTTGAAAATACAAAGAGTTCAGACTGGTGGAAATGGAAAGCAGGAGGGATTTCCCTGACTTTAGTTGTCAGATGTGCGACAGATGGCCGTCCAGTTCAATAAACAACAAACAGATAAGTGTCACATGTTCTGTTTTACTTTCTATGAATGCAGGATGGAGTTTTCTGAACTGCAGGCAGAACTTTGCCCACTAAACGTCTGATAGGTGGTTGTTAGAGGAAGGAAGATGCTGTGTGATGCAGAATGAAGCCAAAAATAGGCCGCCCATCTCCCCTCTTTAAAGTTCAGGAGGAGGGATGTGCGTCACAGCGCTCAGGAGCAGGTGCCTTGTGACAAACAAGGAGTCGCAGGTAGTTTGCTTTGTCGTGGCGGCTCTGTGCCCTGTTTAACCTCTGCTGGCTTTGTTTGGCCTTGCTCGGGGATGAGTCCTCACTCTGTAAGGCTACATGTGGGGAAGTTCAGCAGGTCCACTTCCCATCTCTGAAGTGGGCTGTTGCTGTGTTGTGCGACTCTTTGGCCCCAGAAATAGGAAGCCACGAGTGCAGAGAGGACGAGGGACCAGGAGGGGTGGAGACGGAGTTCAAAAACTCTTTAGCCTTCAGCAACAAGCTTCTATCACACCTTTCTGGTTCAGGGACACTCAAGGTGCTTTTAAGGCGAACAGGTTTCTCTCACTGCCACACACACATCAACTTGATTGATTTATTTTGTGCTGCCAATTAGCTGATACTGCATGCCTTTGGGGTAGGAGGAAACTGGAGGACCTGGGAAACCTACAGAGACCCAGATCATGCAAACTCCACACAGAAAGACCAGCTGAACCAAGATCCAACTGAACCTTCCAGCTGTGAAGTGCCCGAGGTGACCTCTGAACAGCTGTGCATGGCATCATTGTAGGACCCATAGACGGAGAAGGGACAGAGACTAGACAAGACAGACAATGGTAATGGAATTTAGATGATTGGGACATTCTGAGACAAGCTTTTATTAAAAAGTTAGGTCTTCAGCCTAACTTCAAATCTAGAGAGGGGGGCGAGGTTGGGAGCTGATTCCATCATAGAGGAGCCTGATAGCTGAAGGCTCTTCCAGTCTTTCTAGACCTACAGACTCTTGGACCAGCAAGTAAACCTGCATTCAGGGAGCGGAGTTTGCTACTGGGACAGTTTCCTTGGCCTCCTTCAGAAAATCACACTAAAACAGAACAGACAGAGCTTATTGTGTAAAAATACCTCTTTTTTTATTGAGTTTCCATCATTACAATTGCACACAATCAGTTTGAGCAATCTAAAATATTTATAGAAATTCATTGAGCTCTAAGTGAACAGTCATCAGTCTTTAGCAGAGGCTTAGAGACATGTAAATATACTGAGAACTTCACTTCCCATGGAGCTGTAACCATGGCAACCCTCCCGAACCCACCCAACAGCGACAAAGAAAAAAAAAAACTTCCAAATACAGTAGCATCTCTTGATGAATTCCCTCCCCACCCCAGATTAAACAATACAACACTGCAACATCAGAAGTCACATACAGCTGTGTGTACCAGCAGTTTACCAACAGAAAAGATCCAACGGAGTCACAAGTCATGTTCACCCACACAAACACTTACACACTTGAAACACTCCGGAAAAGTCTGGCTGAACACATCTATCTGAACAGAGCAGGCGGTGCTCCAGGTACATAAGCTTTTGATGCACTCTGAGGATGAGGAAGGTGACAATGTTTCCTGTGATTCTCTCTGAGCGTCGCATCTCTTTGACCTTAAGCAGGAAGCAAAAGTCACATCATTCAGAAACGTGCCGGTTTCTGGGTACTCAGACTGACTCAGAGCGTGAGAGGAGACACGAGCAGACGTGGAGTTCCACATGCAAGCAGGTATGAATGCTGAACGCTGACACAGAAACAGTCACAAACTTAAACTCATTCTTTATTATTATACTTTATGTAGTTTTCTCAGCAGGGTGAACATCGTGTTGCCCTCTGACCAGAAGGCCGGGAGCGGAGCACACACACACACACACACGCACACACACACAGAGGAAGTCACCATGCGGTGCTTTCTTCAGTCCACGTTCTCCTCATTACAGCCTACTGAAGACCGACTGTGAGTCATCCGTGCACGGAGCTGAGATCAAACAAACTGTTGAACGTGACATGAGGTCACAGCATTCTCAGAAACTGAAAATGCAAACTAATTATGAGTAAATGAAGTCAGTAAAATCCACTGGTTGATACTGCAACACGTGCTCCTCAGCAGCAGGTTTCCAGGTTCATCAAGCCAGGACATGCAACCCTACTCAGCAAGTGTCTGACTCTGAAAGTGGTAGCCAAGAATGTCAAGCACAAACTTAAGGCTCCTGAACGTGAGAAGACAAATGACTCAACAGGATGGAAAAGTCAGAAGCCTTGTTGGTCGACCTCAGCACCCAGACTTCCTCGGCATATTTTCTTTTGCATCACACCCTCTTATGCGCTCCCCAGAGGATCTTATTTGTGACTGAGGATTTGCTTTAGTTGCACATTAATGGGTAGTTGCTTCTGCAATCCAGGACAATAGATAGAAAATCAGATTTGGACCTTCTCCACAAATGCACTTCACACTACCTCGTCAGAATAAGAATAATTCTCTGCATAGAGCTCACATGATGCTAAAATTCATCTAAATATGAATGGTTGCAGAGGTTCAGTGATTACTGTAGGTGTTGATATGAATTCCACATGTTTATGGACAAATGCAGCTCTGCAGAAATGACGATACACAACAACAGTTTAGTGTTCTTCAGTCCAGTTCCTCAGGACCTGCGGACCCGCAGGTTTTAGATGCTTTTCTGCTCCAACACACCGATTCAAATAAATGTATCACTATCAATGTGTCATCAAGGTCTGCTAATGACCAGTTCGTTTGTGCTCAGTGTACTAAAGCAGGGAAACAACAAAAAAACTAAAGAAAAAATCAAAAAAATGCATGGCAGTGAGTCCTGAGGAGCTGGACTGAAGAAACCTCTCCAAAAGATCAGATGAATGTACTCATGCGCTCTCACAGGGTTGGCCCAGTGAGTTACTTCAACCCTGGAATACATAAAATAACATTTTTTAAATAAATTTGTCCACAAAGACAATAAAATGACTGCAGTTAAAGTTGTAAGACGTAACCTTTAGGGCAATCTGTTGGTAGAAAAGCAATAAAATATTCACAACTCTGATTGTATTAGTGAAGATCTGTGCAAAAAATTAAATTAGTTGGTTTTTTTGTTTGTTTTTTTTTTGGTTAAACTATGTTGCAATACAAATTTTCTTTTTATTTGCAGCAGCCTCAGCTCACTTAGTTGATTTAACACTCGAGATGTCAGTATATACAAAACAACAACAGTAACACACTATTAACATCTGCTGAAGGTGGAAAGACATGTGGACTGCTGGAAATCAAATGTCAGACATCTGTTTCTGTCTACATGAAAAGACATCAACATTTTTCTAATGTTTGAATTCTGAAAGTTAAAGCAACTCAGACGTTTGCGTTGGCTGCGGTCAAAGCTGCACATGTACGAGGAAACGCAGAAACTGTTGTTGAGGGCGCCGTGTGGAGTTTCTGACCGCTCAAAGTCCTGGAGAGAAGTCGTTTCAAGGCCTGTTTTTCACAAAAGTACATCATCTGAATGTGGGGCAGAAATAAAACTGAGAATTTTCAGCGTCAGGTCCACAAGTTAAACTTCACACTCTGAACCGACACAGTGAATGCACAGGCGACCTTTCTTCTACTCCACGGCTGTTGTCTTGCATCAGTGGCCTTGTGTGTTGTGACTACGAGACGCGGCAGCTCGGTGCAGCGCTGAACATCACAGCGACATGCAGCGTCTGTGGGTCCAGGAGAGGAACTGAAGGACCTAAACAGCGTTCAAGCATCGTTTGTGAGCTCGACTGCAGAAATGCATTTTCAGGCACTTAAAACACCTACGAACGCGACAACCAGCGGTGCACTGCTACGAGGCGTGACGGTGACTCAGAGGGTCCTGCTCTGCACCTCTTTGGTCACATTTGCTATAAATCAGTGAAAATCTTGATTATCTGCACTCGACCTTCAGAAGCTCGACCCACTACAAGAAAAAAGGTGCTTGACACCTTCTCTCAGGAGTGAGTTTTGGCAAATAAATGAACTAATGAGGGAGCCCTTCATGCCCCCCCACCCCACCCCCGAGGTGACTTCTGCCTGCCACAAACAACCCGACTCACTTTCAGCCACAGAAAGCGACCAGAGCAGGAACACGGTAACAGCCCTCTCAGCAAAACCTGCAGCGCTGAAAGGTTTTGGTTGGTATGGTGACGGGAGCATGACAGGGATGTTCAAAGAAACCTGCTCCAGAACAGGAAACCTCCTGATAAAATGACTGGCTGCACTGGTCCGAGCCCACCAGAGATGTCAGGTAAAAATATCATGAACAGAAATAAGAGGGCAGAGCCTGTTCAAGACCACGTTAGATCTCAAGCCCCTAAACCAAAACTAGGGACTGATCGGAGCAGGGTACAGTTTTACTGGGACTGGTCTCCAGTCTGGGCACAGCTAGAGCCAACGCCCAGACTAACTCGAGCATGATGATTTGGGACTTTGGCAGAAAATGATGTGTATTGAGGGAAGAAAGAAAACGAAAAACGTACTCTGTAATCCAGCGTACTGGTGGTTTGATTCTGGGCTGCATCATGAATCTGTTTCCACTGTAGTCTGGCTGTTCTGCAGATCTGGGCTGGGCTTTTATTGAGGACAAATGTCTTGACATTTTCAGATCTGCACATCTTTTTTAGATTCTATAGGATGCTGCATGAAAGCAGAACTCAGCAGCTCGAATAAGATCCAAGTTCAATGATTGTGATTATGTGGCTTCCTCTGGCTCCTCCTGGTGCTTCGAGTGTGATCTGCAAGGATCCTCTGAGCCCGAGTGAAGAATCAGCCATCCTTAGGATATCAATCACTCAGCTTCTATGGTTTCCGTGGTTACAAATCAGTTTGTGAACATGACAGCCTCCTTTACAAAGAGGTGCTCCAGAGAGGGAGAGGGAGAGAGAGAGAGAGGGAGAGAGAGAGAGAGAGAGAGAGAGAGAGGCCTTTAAGTTAAGCATCTTCTGAAAAAGCTGTTTTATGATGATGACAATGTAAAATCAGATCTAAAGGCTAACTGCTGCTGCCGTGAACGCCACCCAGCAGCATCACACTGATCTGAACCGACGGCCTGAAGGATGAAAGCAGCTGCTGAGGACAGACAGACGTCAACTGGGGCTGGACAGCAATATATTGACAAGCTAACGTTTCAGGAATGATGACATGACTTTTGAAGACATTTTCAATATTTTGATATACGTTATGATGATGATGACGCTTGAGAACATTTGTTTGATAGTAATGTAACATTTCTTAAACTATGAATTCAAATTAAAGGTTAACATTGATTTATTTTGTAAACATTTTCAGCATCTAAAACTGTCTTGTAGGACGAGGTCTTGTGGATTTGGCCATTTCATTTTTCAGAGGTTTGTGGGTGCAGATATCTTTGTTTTCGAGTGTTCTGGCAGTTTCTCTGTGGTTTTTGTACATAATTATATCGTATCTACCAAAATCCAGATATATATTGTAATACAAAATTTAGTCATATTGTCCAGCCCCAGTTGGATGGAAAAATAAAGAGATTTGCACTTTTCACATCCACTGCCTTGTAATCAAAACAAATTACTCCCGGCCAGTTCTGCTGCCTTCTTCTGATAAATAAACGCAGGTGATTTTAGTTTTCTTGGCTGCTATTAAACCATTAAACCCGTGGGTAGCCCAGTACCTCCATCAAGGTTTTTGGACTGAATTTGATGTATTTTTCCTTCAGAAAGTTGACACCACTGACTTGTAATGTGCGGTTACTGGTGGGAAAGTGGGTGACAAAACTCAAGAAGTAAGTTGTGCAGAAGGAAATCTATACGTCAGCTATAACTTTACAATGAAACACTTAAAAGACAGCAGGATACGTTGAGTTTTCCAGTTGTGACGATCCAACACTGACCTGCCACATGCAGCGTTTCAAGCTTCCCCAAGCTAACATCAGCCTCATTCGCCTCAACATCTAGAAGTGACTCTTTCTGCCCTCAGACACCACCAGGAGAAAAAAGAAAAAAGCCAAGAACTGAGGCAACGACAGAGACGAGCACAGGAGAGAACGACGATGACAAGCTTCACAAAGAAACACGGTGTGACCAAAGCAAAGAGGAACCGGAGTTACGATATCATGCAGCGTGTGTAGAGTGAGGGAGCTGATCCGGCGTCGTCCTTAATGCAACATAGTCATTTTCTTAGTCGTTTCCTATACAGAGGCACATAGAAGGCTTGCAAGTTACAGTTTAAAAGCATTTACGTGTTTTGAGCCAAGAAGAACACGGCAAAAACATACACAGCCCACACAAACACACGAGAAAAGTCTCGAATGGATCGGTCAAGTCTTCAGAGGGAGACAGCAGTTGTAATAAATAAGAGAAACTGCAGTACATGTGTCTGGGGGGGGTGGGGTGGGGGGGGGTGGAACCTGGACCTAAATAATAACAATAATTAATAAAATATTAATAACAATAATAACAATAATGTCCAGTTCCTTTCATGAAGTGGGGAGGGATGTGATTGGCTCAGTACAGACAACGAGGAGGATATGGGCAATCTTCACCCACAACGTGCACACGCGCACACACACACACACGCACGCACACACAGCACTTAAAGAAGCTTGTGGTGCTATGCAGGGCTGCACAGCTGCATCCACCTTTGTCTCATGTCTCGTTAACAGGTAATGTGTCTGCAGCAACATTTGAAGCTGCTGGAACGTTGAGGAGCGCCTGAATTCAGGTCACGTTTAAGAAGACGACAACGACCGAACGAGTGTTTGGGAGGGTTTCAGTCTACAAAAACACGGAAACAACCACTGAGAGACTGAGTGAGAATACGTGGGCGATGTAAAATAAAGCAGGAGTCTGCAGCTGAAGGATGAGATGCAAAAATGGGGGTTTCACCTAGAACGGTTTTAATGGCGCTCATTCAAGGAGAAAAGATATCATTAACTGGCCTCCATCCAGATGTGGCGAAAGTTTTATTTTCCAGTTTCCGTTGTCTACCACAGCTCCAGCTGATGCAGCTAAACCAGGAAGGTTGTTTCCTGCAGAGTAATAATCTGCAGTGTGTGAGAAATACCTAGAGGGCATGTTCCCAGTCCCAGTCGCATAAATCACAGCAGTTATGCGACTTGTTTTTGCTTATGCCCTCTCATCATCATCATCATCATCGCTTTTACAGTGGCACACCACGTTGTAATGACAACTGCCATGCCAGCGTGCAGCACATCTGCAGACTGTGCAGCACATCTGTAGACCATACAGAACATCTGCAGACTGCGCAGCACATCTGTAGACTGTGCAGCACATCTGCAGACTGTACAGAACATCTGCAGACCGTACAGAACATCTGCAGACCGCGCAGCACATCTGCAGACTGTGCTGTACTGTCTGGGCAGTAAAGTCAATGTTAAAAAGATGATATAAACAACACTTCCAAACATCAGGCTCAAAAACGTAAAACATAAAAAAAAAAAAAACCTTGAATAATGAAGCCCAGCGTTTACTGAGCCAAATGTGAGGAAATACAATCATATTTTAACTCATCAGCTGTCATTACCTGCAGTGAAATGCAGCTGTTTTTTTCTTTAACTTCCCAGTTTTCACACACCTCAGACAGAAAACAGCAACGTAAACCTCTGTACTTCACAAAGTTTACCTTGTAATTATATCTTAGGCTCAAATTGAAACAAGTGGATGGAAACGCAATTAATGATGTCATTTTTTAGGATGATATATAATCAGTTGCTATTGTGCTTTTTATTTTTACTTTTTGTCTCTCTCTCACTTTTCATTTCAATTTCAAAAAAGAAAAATAATTTATGCAACACACTAATGCATGTTGGCTGTCTGCAGATCCTTTTGTTGTAATTCCACACAGATTACATTCATGCCACAAATGGAAATATATATATTTTTTTAAAACTGTGTTCTAATTATAGAAATTACAAAACATCCAGCCTGATTCGTACTAAAAAAAAACATAAATATTCTTCAAATTAATTTGTTGAATGTGGAGCAGCACTGCCAGGTGAAGTGCTGAAAATAACAGCTTTGAGTTCAGAGACACAATGAGACAAAGACGCATGCAGAGGCATGCAGCACACACACACACACACGCACACACACACACACACACACACACACACACACACACACACACACACACACACACAGGCAACCAAGAGCCCAAAACATGTAGTTAGATATCTGATGTAATCAGGGGAAAGCAGTTGAAGTAGTACCTATTAGTGACCACTAGGGGACCCTGAAGTCAATCAGACTCTACCACTGTTCCTCACTGGCCATCTGAGCCTGCCAGAGATATATTCTGTACATGCAGTCAATTAATAATCTGATGCAACACTTGATTTGAATAGGCAAACATTAAGATTATACACAGATAGCATTATATCGTTCATCTCTCTATATAATCTGCAACCTCCACTCAGCAAGAAGAGAAGAAAACTGGAGTCTGACACCAGTCGGGGACCACACGGTCAACTCTGACTAATAATCTTTGAGTGGTACACACAAGTGGAGCTAATGTGATCAAATTAGAGGATTTTGCATACAAATGTCTTGAATTATTCCGGATTATGTGCGAGGCACCCATCTCCCTCCCCCCTCCCACCACATCACAGAGGACACGGTGGCCAGATGTGGGACGAGGTCCTCACTCTTCTGCATCCTTTTGGGCTCCGCCCGTCTGCCTCTGGAGGGGTGGGGGGGGGAGGGAGTCCTTTAGGTGACAGGGGCCGCAACTGGCGCTTTTTTGTTTGTGGGATTTTCTTTTCTTCTCATCAGATCATCCCTCTCTCCTGCGTGGAGCTCAGTCCCCCAAGATGACTTTCACGAAGCTGGCCACGTCGGTCTCTTTGGCCTCGTGGGAGGTGAAGAAGGGATGTTGCTGATGTGGAAACAGAGAAGAGTCAACTAAAACATCAAAAATAGAACATTTACACAACAACTAGCTTTTATTCATCTTTCCCTGTTTAGTTTCCATCTCTTTGAAGCTATTCAGCACTCGTGTGCATCTTTCATCTTTTAGTGCTTCTTTTAGTTGCCATTTTGCATATTTCCATGTTCTTGTTTCTGTCCTGCAGCTTGTGTGCGTCTTCATAGTCACCACTTTCTCTTTGCAGTCAGGTTTGGTTTGGTTTTCTTCCTCTTTAAGTGTGGTTGTGTGAGGTACTTCTGACTAGCTAGTTCCTGACTCGCTGCGGGCAGCAGTCAGATCACTCTCACTCTGGATAATGTCGTGCAGCAGACAGATATTTACTGTGTCACCACATTTCCTTTACGTCAGATCATCTGTGTTGCAACACTAGTTCATGGTCAGGGATGAAAAAAAGAGGACAGGCTCCAACGGGCCCACTCCTGCCCCCAGCTAAACAACCTTCTCAGTGGTGCAGGGTATCGTTAAACATCTTTCAATATGGAGTTGCTTAACACAACCCAGCTGCTGTACTGTGCAAGAAACTGCAGAAGACACAGGCGGACGCCTCCACAGTCGCCTGGATTTCTGAATACCTGACAAACGGACTGAACGTATGTGTGCGAGCGGGTGGTCAGCATCACAGAGCACCACGGCTGCACTCTGCCATTTCTGCTCACTCTGTACACCTCAGACTTCCAGTATGACTCAGAGTCCTGTCATCTGCAGAAAACTGTGGGGTGTATGAGTGGTGGGCAGGAGGCTTTGTGGCATGGTGTGGGAACAATCACCTGACGAAGTCAACAAGACAAAGGAGGTGATTGTGTAGTAAGTCAAACACTATTTCTATCAGGGAAGACGAGGTGGAGGTGGAGTACAAATACGTTGGTGTTCAGCAGAACAGACTGGAGATTCAGTGCTTCACTTCCTGAGGACGCCTAGGCCCTTCAGGGTTTGCAGCCAGATCAGATGTTGCATATCCTCTATAGGTCTGCTGAGGAAAGAGCAATTTCACCTGCAGAACAAACTAATGAAGAAAGCTGTCTCTGTTCTGGAGTTGCAAAGGAGGATACGTTATAAAATGAAAAGCATCATGGACAACGCTGAACATCCTCTAGACATCAGAGGATCCTTCAGATCTGCTGCAGCACAGACCTACAGGAGATCCTTCCTGAACACAGCTGGAACCTTCTATTTAATCGTTAAATTAATCACAGTCATTGCAATAAATAATCTCCTTTCAGTGATTAATATATATTTAAAATATTACCCACTAAGTTGCAACGCAGTCCAGTAGCTTTTTAAAGCAAAACTGTCTCGGTGTAATAACGCTTAAAGAAAGTGAAATGTGATAAAAATGTTGAAGTTTGAACCGTTTTAGAGGGAGAAAACTGGCTTTTCTGCATCTCCCCATCCTGCAGTCCTCTAAACCAGTGGTGTCAGACTGTTTCATCCTGGGCCACATCAGCACCAGTCTCCGAGGGACGACTGTACAGGACTACTGCTGCCTCTGCATTTAACTATTAATAACATACGTACATCCATAACTTTTGAGGAGATGTGGCAGACATTCCAACGACACACTGCCACTAAAAACAAACCTAAAATAAAGAAATTAAACACTGGCTTGTCTCTATTGCCTTTCCTCTTCATACGTTTTTCTTTTTGTGGGCCGTCGTGCGGCAACTGACATATCTTAATTGGAGGTGCTGCCATCTGCAGGTTTCAGAGTTAAGATCAGAACATGCACTGTTGAGCATGTTCTGATCCATGAATGTCTCTCAAGCAGCATAGAACTGTTTTTTAAGCACATAAGTATTTTTGCACGTTCCCGGGGGGCCAGATAATAAGAGGTGATGGGCCGGATTTAGCCCACGGGCCTCGAGTTTGACGCGTCTAAGCATCAGGATATGTAATTCTATAAGTCGGAGCCTCTTTGGTGCTTCTGCATTTGTGCAAATAGTCATTTTGGTTTCATCGTGAATAGTTCAGGCTCCTTTTAGCCTGTTTGCAACTTATGGTGGCCACTGTTTTATCATTAATAATGCAGCCCTTAGAGTTGTGGTTAAAAAGCAACAACAAAAGCGTGGCTTTGATTTTTTTTTTTTTCAAGGTGCAAAATGGCGATTAGGTTTTATTAAGATTTTGTCTTTCCATCTGTGTCTGCTCAGTGTGTGTGTGTGTGTGTGTGTGTGTGTGTCATGTTAGTGTTCTTGGTGTGTTTTGTTTGTTCCTCGTGTTCCTTAAATGTGAATTTGAAGGCACCTTGATCTGTGCAGTCAGATGGGACAACGTAGCAACAACAATGAAGCTAAAGAATTTCTCACCATGAGTTCTGTGTAAGTCGGACGCTCTTTGGAAACTTTCTTTAAGCTGCAGGAGAAAGAACAACAACAAAAACATTAACTGACAAATAAAACAAACAAACAAAAAAACTGTTGATACTCCAGTGTTCAGTAAACTGACGGCAGCTTTTACTCTCTGCAGTCGACAACGTGATCACAGATAACACGCCGACTGGAACATCTGCCGTCATCTGTGGTTCCTGTTCCTCAGAACCAGTGAGGATTGCTCAAATCTCGATCTAACAAGGTTCTCCCACCATGCCGACACAAAAGCTGTGCTCAGTAACACCAAAAAGCTCATGGCTGAGCACTAACAGAGGAACATCTCAGACATCTGGTTAGAGTCGTGAAGTCCAGAAGTCCAGCTCCAGATAAGACCAGGCTTCGGATGGAAATGCAGTCATGGACCAGGATTTGAACCTGGACCATGATCCTAATTCAACTAATTCCATCTTTACTGATCACCTCCTGAAGCCAGCTGACAGATAGCTGGTAGACAGACGTTTCCACGTATGGCTCCAGTCACAGGAGAAACTGTTAAAGTGCTGGTCATTACAAAAACTGTTAGATATTAATTACATCAGAACTTAAACTGACGTGAGGATTTTCTCTGAAGAACAGCAACAAAAAAAACATTTTCCTTTGATTATTTAGTTGCCATACAGTTAGATCATCCTGGTATAATTATACTCCACATTGCCGTATCTGTTATTCACTTCAGCCAACTTCATCTGATCTGCTCCAGGTTTGGCCGTTATTACATATTTACAACTAAACTGTTGCCATGACGTCCAGTCTTCCAGAGGAGTGGTTTCCTTTGCTCTGATTGGTTGTTTTGCTGTCACACACTCATGAAAACACATTTCATTATGTCATTATTATCCTGAATTAGTTCTTCACAAGTAGTTGTAAAAAATATTTCCAACTAATTTGCTTTAAAACAAAGTGAAACACTGAGTCAACACTTTTTTAATACTCATTCGCAAGTCAACGTAAATGCAAATCCTGATGCAGGGGGCGCTGGAGAGCTTACTTGGCTTAGCTGGCGTCCCAAAGACAGAGGCACACGAGTTGATGGCCCAGGTTCGACTCCCAGCCTAGTTGTACTGACGTTAAGCTGTAGCTCCGCCCACAGATTCTTAACACACCTGAGATCTGCGTTCAGAATTCAAGATCATAACCTGCTGGCTAACTAATGCTTCTGCAAAGCAGCTACAGACACATGCTACACATCGCCCCTACACCGTCTCTGGCGTTGAAACTTCCGTTCTGTAATTCCACCACCAACCACCAGATGGCAGTGTGGGCTCTTCTTCTGCAGCGCTGTATCTCGAAGTGCTAGTTCCTTTTTGTTTAGTGCCCATATGTAGCTCAGTATCAGTTGTTTTCGCAGACCTTGCTGCAAACTAGCGTTCCACTTGAAAACGGCGAAGAAGAAATACAAAAAAGAACAAAGATCAAATCTACCATCACGCTTCATCTGGTCCGCCTCACATTTGAATAGAGGCGCACTTCAGGCTACGTCATAGGGGTCAATCTTTACAGTTTCCTTCAGAACATCATCCTCTTCTTATGATCCCGTGCACCCAGACCGGGTCCCCGAGTCTGAAGTGGCAAAATGGTCCAAAAGCCTTGAGGTCCCACTGTCGTCTTTCACTGTGGGAACTGTGTTGTTTTTCTGTTTTGTTTTGTTTTTCACTTGAAGGCTTTCCTTCCTTTGTTTGTCGAGCAAAAGAGTGTGTGAACAGCAGTGTTCTTAGACGATGACCTCCATGGTCACTGCAATGAAGAGACGTAAACATTAAGTCCAGAAGAAGCAGCTCCAAGGTTTTAGGAATCTTTCAGCCACGTCCAGGTTTGTTTTTGAACACAAAGAGACCCTGCTCGCCGCTGCGCTGGTGGCTCCCAGCGTCTGGGCTGGGTGCTTGGGTATGCGCCGGCCTGCCTTGGTGGCTGCTTGCCGGGTCTGGGTGCCCTGGTTCTGTCGGACCTCGGGGTGCCCTCGGGGCTCGCGTCTCTGTGTCCAGGCCCGGATCTGCTCCGGCGTAGCGGGTTGCTGGTGGGACCTGTGGGCTTGTCGCTGCAGACCCATGAGTGTCACCCGGGGTTCTCCTCTGCTCCTCTCTGGGGGGAGGGGGGGTCAGTTTGTCCCTGCGGGGGCCCTCCCGAGGCTCCGAGGGTTGGGGACCTGCTGGGTGTCTGTGGCTCTGGTCTTCCTCATGTCGTCCTCATGTCCTGGGGGGGTCTAAATACATCTGGTACCGTGTACTTTCCAATGATGTTATCATATATGCATACTTTGTTCGTTGTTGTGGTTTTTCGATTGTGTCTTTTCTCTGTCCGCAGGTCTAGAGGCAGACTTGTGTCCTCTCTATGCCTCCCTCTCTTCTCCATCTCCTGCATTCCCTTTGAACCGTTTTCCTACTTCTTTCTCTTTCTTTTTCGTCTCTGTGTCCATCGCATCTATAATAAAGTCTTGTCTGTATATCAAGTGTCGCATCATGGCCAGCTGTAACGCTCCGCTTGTGAAAGTAAATCTGTTGGGCCTCAACTTGACACACAAACACAAAGAGGCAACATTCTTCTGTCTGAGCTCCAGGTTGAGCTCCTTGTTTTATAGGATGGTGATACCACTTCCTTTAAGCAACAGGAACCACAACCCATTAACACTGTTAAGGTCCCTTATTAGGTCCCAGTGCTCATTATTTTAGGCAATGTTCCATACCTCTTTGGGGGCTAATCATTTTTAACCTCCCAGGAGAAGATGCTGCCTTGATTGTGTTTGTCCATAAATCCAGTATATACACAGCTGCATCAGACTGACAAACATCCAGGTCACCCAGACGGTGGGCACTGATGCACCCACTTACCATCAGTCATTTGCTGGTAACAACCCCGACATTCCTGATCGTCTCTAACACATAAAAACAAAAACAGTTCCCAGCTTTGGTCTTTTAAGCACCAAGATAACCCCAAACTCCTTGAATCTCCTCGGTTGGAAATCTAGACGTACCACTAGAAAATATGAATTACCTCAGCAGATCTACCAACCGTTCACTGCAGCTCATTAATTATGCCCAATTAGATCAGTGTATCCTTGTGGAGCGTCTCTGAGAGGGTGGACACCCCTTAGCAATCACCTGTCACTACTGATATTCTGCTGACGGTGGAATCTTCCAGAACAGGAACATGTTTATCATGTGTTCTTGGAACATTTCTTTGCTGAAGGACACGAAAAATTGTTTACCGAGAGGTGGCTGAGGCAGGTGAGGTGTGGGACAAGTCAACCGACAGAGACGTACCACTGAGAGGTGAAGTCCACAAACTCTGGGGAGAACTGGTCGGCAGGAAGCTGGGGCGAAGGTTCTTCCACCACCTGCTTCAGCTGCTGAAACGGCGTCCCCCATGTGTCGTAGGGGAAGTGCAGGATGGCGAGCTCGATCTGACAAAAGAATGACAAAGGTCATGTTGTTCGCCTACATGAAAGGATCATCCCAAAGCAGCAACGCACACACAAACCTGAAAGTCAGTGTGAGCAGGAAGGAAAAGAAAGGTGAGACAAACATTCACAGTCTGAATGAAGCGGTAAATTCCCCCAGTATCTAATGTAAGCCAGATATGTACAGAGACTAGATTAAATTCAGTCCAGAATGTAACAGCGTGTCCGTATCAGTCACTCAGACATCCAGCAGACTCTTAAACAATGTGATCTGGTACAAATGATGATTTGTGAAATTGCTTTTATTTGCCTTCTGATTTAAGCACCTTGGGTGCCAGTTGGTTATTAGAAGGTGCTATATAAATAAATGTTGATTCACTGATTGAATGTTTACTAGTACAAGTACAAAAACCCACATATTCACCAACAGCTCGTCACTGGTTTTGTTTGCATTGTTAAGAAATATCAGAATCACACATCTCACATCAAGTCGTGTAAAAAAGGAAGCACATCCTCTTTCAATTCCAAGGACCTCATGTATTAAGACATTAAAAAAACTCCATTATCACATCAGGCAAAATTCTAGAAGAATTGATGCAGGTTAAGTTTCCACCTCAACATGTGTTCTGGAAGAGACTTCTGGAAGTGTTTTGGAGAGAAGAGACCAAAATGACAATGTTTGACCATAAAGCATCAGTACAGCGTCATGTTGGAGGGCAGCTGATGATTTTGCAGCCACAGAACACGGGCACCTGCTGGTCACTGGGTCGACGGTGAACTCTGCTGTACTTCAGTCAGAGGTGAGGTCATCTGCTGAAGACAGCAGCAGCTCTGCAGCAGGCTGGTTGAAAAAGCTGGTGCTCTGCCGGGTTGCAGCCTGGGTCACGGCTCTGGAAAAACCCTCGGGGTTCTTCAAAGGATGCAGGTTGCACCTTTATTTACTTATTTGTTTTTTGTTTCTGCTGCAGTGAGGAACATGCCAACATCAATATGCATTTAAAACTTAACTCTGTTGAAAGGAAAAATGTTGAACAATGAAAACACAACAACTGTGAAGCACAGTTGTACCCAGTTCCAGAGTGATGGGAGGATGACTGCAAGAAGAGTGGAAGATGAAGCGATGCGCCCATCATTCATCTGCGGCTGGTTCAGACAGTTGCGTCTCACTTCAGCAGCATTACGAAGCCAAAGAAACATATTCAGCTGGCTGCGTGAACATGCTGACCGGCTGCTGCTTGTTTGTTTTCAGTTATTTCACTTTTGCAGCTCAGGTCTTGAGAAATTCAGAATGCTCCCAATTATTCTGTCTTCTCCATCTGAGATTCATTGTGACAAAAAAACAAACTATTACCATTAAGAGTTTCTGACGTCTCCATGGAATCTGTTATTTCAAATCCAGCAGACACTATTACAGACGTACTGGAATGCTGCTGCTCGTCTGGAACAACTGGTCTCATGGAGTCCTCCACGCCAAAACTACTCAGATGTCAGTTGGACTGTTTTAAATTTAACAGCTCTTGACATTACCTCGTCAGGAGCAGAGCTCTTTTTTTTTTTTAAAAAACTATTCAGTTGTACCCTCAAAGAAACCTTTATGATTTGTTTAGCACATTTAAAATGTCCTTTAGTGGAAGAGAAGTGAGCAGGTAAAGCCTGAGTGCACGAGTTGTGAGCAAGGCGCCATCTTACCATCGTGATTCCTAAACTCCAGATGTCAGACTTCACGTTGTAGCCTTTCTGGTTCGTCTCCGGGTTGATTCTTTCCGGCTGTGGGACATAAGGTGAAATTATGAAGTCATTTATGGTTGCCAAGGACAACCAGCATCCTACAGTGAGGGCACACACTGATGGCCTGACCAAAGTTCAACCAGCCAATCAGCAGCTTAAAGTCTAACTGGCTCATTAGCTTTGTGAATGATAATAATGAGAAAGTTAATTATAGTGGTTTATGTAAAATAATTGTGCTTTAAGGCACACTAACTGAAAATCCTGCAGCTGAATATTACACTTGAAAGCACAAAGTCGAGAATTCTACTCATTTAAACCATTTGTAAAGCAGGATGGTGCTTCGATGACAGACCTGAGAAAAGTCACACTCTACAAAGCTCTTCAGTCTCCTCAAGCTTCTTTCAGTGTCTGAAAGTAATCGAGCATGTACTCTCCACTTCTGAATCTTCTTACCAGGCAGCCATTATACATCACTCCAACAGAAAAGCATTCTTGATTTCAGCAAATATCTGTTTCAAAGAGTGTCTACGTATTCGCTGCTTTCCATAAAGTGATTCTCTGCTGCACAGATTCCAGCAGGACGCCGGTGTAACGCTGACGGACTCAACGGCACCTCAACAGCGCACTGAAGCTTGAGAGCGACTGTTCCAACGTCACAGGTGACTTTTCAGCTTTCAAACAAGTCATTCAGTGAGCTGATGCAGTGACATCACGGACTCAGATCTGACTGGGGTTATCAAAGTTCCTCCAAACAACTTCACATCATAAAGCATTTGCTCTGCCTCAGAAATTAACGTTACAGAGCAACCTGCAGATTAAGCCGGCGCATTTTATTGTATCATACTGCATGAGGTCCTACCTGATGCCCCACTAACCTACATGAAACTGTGCTTTGATGGTCCACATAAGGTTTGGCTATGGCTGCACACCTTTTTACTCATTTAGCGCAGGGGTGTCCAAATCCTGTCCTGTACGGCTGCAACTCTGCACGTCGTTTCCCTGCCACAACACATCTGATTCAGGTGAGTGGATCTCCATCGTCTCGTCATCGCAGCGTGTTGTTAAGGTTCTATTCATTTTAATGGGCTTTGTTGTAGCAGGGAAACATCTAAGACCTGCAGAACAACAGCCCTCAGGTACTGGATTTGGACTTGATCCCACCTGCATCTCCATCCTGTGACACTTCTAAAAGCAGAAATTATAACATGCATGTATGATAGCGATTTTGAAGCGGAAGACGTGCAACTAAAAGCTAACAGGAGGTGTCAAGACATTTAATTTTCGTTTTATTGCTTTCGGTGTTTTAGTGCGACAAAAAGTCGCTGAAAGTATTTTAGCGGTAGTTCTACTAATGCAAGACAAATCACGTTTTCGTCAAAGCCTGAGCATCTCCTGCATGAGGACTATGTAAACTGTTCTGCAAGCCAGGCGCCAGGAAGACACGCCCCCCAACTGTCAATCAAAGTGTACAACTAGTTTTAAGACTCATCACAATGTTTGCTAGATGCAGTTAGCCAGAGGCTAAATATAAGATGAAGCTACCTAGCATACATTAAAGGGTTACGTCAGAAGAGGCAAGTCAGGTCTGAACACAAGTCAGTTCTGGACCAACTTCTCTGAGCGGTACTGACGCTGTGAAGCCCCAAATGTGGTCACAGTTTCTTTCTTTCTTCCTGAGAAAAACGGGCTGTCTGACCTCAGCTTGTTGACTGTTGAAGGTGTTTGATAAAACATAAAGCTGATGGCTCATTTAAAACATGTGGTGGACATTTTTATCAGACTTTCTATGTGAGTGAATAAAAGTTTTCAGTGGTTGTATCAGAACAGTGTCCAGGCTCATCATATTTAATGGTAACAGATGTGAAAGTCTCTACTCATTTCTACCTTCATCTGGTCACTAAAAGCAACAGCTGTTTCAAATTTCTGGGTGAAAACGTGACATCTTCATGTGGTGTAATCCTGCTTACAGCCATGTAGGGTTTGCAGCCTGCATCCAGGGTTTTGGCCAGAGAGTTAACAAGGTAGCCGCTGATGCCGAAGTCACACATCTTCACGTGGCCCTGAGTGTTGATGAGCACATTGGAGGGCTTCACATCTGGAGAGAAACAGCAGCAGACCGCAGTTTTAGACTGTTCAGACGCTGGATCATCTGCAGCGCTGTGGTGTCATGTAAAAGCAACTGTGGCTGTATTTTTGTAAATTGTGGTCTCCCCCCCCCGACGACATGTCGCTTTAATATGATAGAAATCTAAGAGGTTTTATGTCTACAATTTATGTGCGCTCTCCAATCTTGCAGCTCTTGCTGTAGCATTTTATTCTTCTATTTATTTATTTATTTATTTTTATTTCACCCATTTAGGGGGCACCAATCAGTAAGAAGAATAAAACCACTGGCAGGAAAACCTCTTCCTGATATCTTGGCTGATTTCTTTTGATTTTTTTCATGACGTCACAGTGTGCTTGAGGTGCACACATCCACTCAATACATCCACAGGTTAATTTGCCAGTTAACCTATTAGAAGCGTCCAAAGCCATGACATCATCATCTGGGCTGGACCACATCGTTTCAAAGTGCAGCGATCTTAGTGTGTGCAAAATAAATGATTCTCATTCTCATTATTTTGGCAAATAGAAATAACTGTTAATCCTAACTGACAAGAAAAGTTTAATGTGATTTAATGTCAGACGGTGAAGAATGTGTCTTTTTACATAAACTTCTGGTTTCATACAAATCAAATTAGATTCACAGCAGATGGTTGAGCAAAGAAAAACAGAAAAGATGGAACATGGTTAACACCTGTGCAGATGTAATATTTAGAAAATCTAAATATTACATCTAAATGACCTCAGATGGAAACTAAAACAGCAGCAGCTCGGCTCTGAACTGGATCTCAATGCGACATTTCCCACTGCTCCCACTAAAGGAAAAACTAATGTTTTTTACTGTAACTTTAAGATGTAAACTACTGATGAAGGTGAGCTGCATCTCATCTGAAGTGTCTGACACAGCTGCAACCCCCCTGACCCCCCCACTGTTTTCATTTTACCCTCACTGTCGGTGCAAACCTGAGACATTCAACTCTCTCAGTCTGCGCTGCAAACCACCAGACACACAAGACAGTTTAACAGCTTCGACGTGAACACATTTCTTAATAAGCACCATGATGATTCACTGAGACCTGGAGAACGTTTAAAGGACATAAGGGAGGCAGGAATAAGCGTTTGTATGCAGCTGACTGATATTGACATGGTTTAATGGCTCTTACCTCGGTGTATGACTTGCAGATTACTGTGCAGATGCTCCAGAGCTTTTACTATCTGTAACAACAGAGACCATTAATAAGTAAATGAGTGTTGCATAACAAATATCTGTATCTCTGTCCATGTGCAGCAGCATAATCATCCATAATGCTTTTAGAAGTGTTGAGTGAACCCACTGAAACAGCTATCTTTCCCAGGATGTCCTCGGGGATGGTCAGGCCCTTCTCTATCACCTGCCTGTAGAACTTGTCGAGAGAAGTGTCCATCAGCTCCATGCATATCCACACGTCACCCTGGCAACAGACGTTGGAGAAAATTAGAGCGGACGAAGAGGCAATAGGATTCCTTCCAGAGAGGAAGTCACACACTTCCTAGTGTCTGAGTCACAGAGGAAACATCCACTCAGCAGGAAGTTTTCAGCATCCGAACGTACTGAGAAGTGTTTTTTCCATCTCCAGCATGTTTGTCAGAACAATGAACCGCACATAAAGCAGAGATACTATGGATATCATGAACAGGTCATGTCTACATTCAACAGTCTTCAATTCCTTCCTGAAATGTTCTAAGAAATATTATAGGAAGCCTTCATTTACTTCTTCCTCATTCCATCCTTGATTCACTCATCGGTGTGCTGCAGCTCAGTGTTTTCATGTGACGTTACCTCTCTGAAAAGTGCTCCATAAAATGTGACCGTGTAAAAGCAGTCCACTGTCCTCATGGAGATGTCCAGGTCCATTAGCAGCCTCTTCTGCTCCTGACTGTTCACTGTGGCCCGGATCCTCTGAGGAAGACAGAAGTAATCAGAGCACTTGTGATGGGCTTCTCACTGCGAGCAGCTACATGCTTCAGCTGAGTGTTTTCTTTTTGTTTTCTAAGGAAATGACAGTTTAAAAAGCAGCATAACACAGAAAAGTGCGTCCGATCTGATGATTCTTTTCTTGCAGCATCGGTTACATTTAAAAAAGGCCGACTCGAGCGACTCGTTAGTTAGCAACGCATCACTGCTGTCCAGACACTCAAACGCAGTCGCACCACATTCATCCTCCGTCTCTGGCTCCTCCTTCCAAGCTTTACGTCTCAGACTTGTGTCTCTGTGCGACCACAAACTGTGAGGACGACTGAACATCCCCATCTTCCATATTCTTTGGACTGAGTGCTGGATACGCGTGTCAGCTATGATGCGTTCACGTGGTGAACAGCAAGTAGGCTTGACGCGGCGCCCAATCACAGACGGATACGAGCCGCCAGAGGCCCCTCCCACATGCGACCGCCTCGCACCAACCTGAAAGCTGATCATTTCTCAACTATTGACAGAAGCAACGAATGCAAGCTATAAGCAATTTCATTAACGGATGATGTCACCCCCTTCATAGTCTAGATGGAGATGGAAACATGCGTTGTGCGTTTTAGACCCTAGACAGGATCCATCCATCCAAACTGTCCAGAGAGCCGCGGTCTGTGATAGTACCCAGGTGCATCAGCTTCCTTGGCAAATGCAGAAAAGTACACATACACCACCTTCAAGCAGACAACACAAAACCACATTTCTGTCCACATTATGAAGGCATGTCTGAGGAAGAGGAGGGCGGGGTTACCAGACTGGCTTCAGTCCTGAAAGAGAGAACATGAGCCGAGTTTTGGAGCAAAAAACAAACTATTGATGTTAAAGGGTTGTCTGCATCTTAGGGGACGAAACAACTACAATGTTGGACTGCTTGGAATCCTCAACAGCAGAACGTCCAAAAAAAAATGGATGTGTATTAACAGATGAAGTGAAAGCTGAAAAGAAGCTGACGTAAAAACACAAGATGCAAGATTGCTCATAATGTTTCTGCACGTGTGCAGAGAGTTGGGTTTATTCAAACAGAGCGTCTCCTGCTGCCCACCAACCTTCACAGCCATGATCAAACCACTGGGCACGTGCCTCATCTTGTCCACCACGCCGTACGCTCCTCGGCCGAGCTCGCAGATCTGTTCCAGGTCGTCTGCCTTCACCTCGCATTTCTGCTCCAGAAGGAAAAACACACTTCAGGACTCTGAAAGACGCACAAATGCTGCATCAAGATCACGGGTTTTTATTCAAGGTACAAAAATATATTGCCCTTTTACTTGTGGCCAACTTTAGAAAAACAGGAAACTCTACCAACGGAAAATTCTTCTTATTTGATCAGTTAAAAATAAATATTTTCACTGCCCGAGGGGCATTAAAAGGCATTCCAGTCTCCCTACAATCAGAAGGCTTCAAGATGGCTGTAATGTTCACCGAGGTGTCCTTTATGGCTAACAGACCCTTGACTGAGCCAACCAGTGCCGACCAACAAAAGCACACTGGCAGAAGGAAGAGAGTCGCTGTTTAGATATCAAGGAAATGTAAAAAAAAAAAAGGTTATAGAGGGAAGATAAACCTTGAATGAGATTAAATGTACCTTTTCTCCGATCGTTACACAAGCCTTCGAATCCAAATCTCTGGGAGGTCTGAAACACACACAAAGACAAATAATTACCTACAAACTGGTCAAACTGGACTTCTGAGGACGACACTGAAATGCAGACGTTTGACCTTGGAAGAAGGACAGAGCAAAATATACGAAACAAAAACCCTAAAATAGGTGCGTGTACATTCTGTTTTACACAGAATTCAGAAAGTGAGTTTTCTCTTGACCTCAACACACTTGTGGAGCTTCAAACCAGAGGGCTGTTTCACAAGAGCAGGATAACATAAGTTACCATGGTGACATATCCTGTGCAGCTAGCCTGCTCCAGACCAGGCTAACAGCCAGGCTTAGTTAAGCC
>JBAMYA010072667.1:0-52262 GCA_037176975.1 Arrhamphus sclerolepis
ATATATGTGTGTATATATATATATATATATATGTACATATGGAGAAAGAGAAATTGACACATTGGTTTTCAAGAGACCAAGTAAAATGAAATCTCTTCAAGTCTTCCTTTGTGCTGCCTTAAATCTTTCTAATGTAGTGTATTGATATTTAATCTAATTCTTTTTGTGTTCAATAGGTGGAGGATGAACTCAACTCTTCAGTGGTCCTGTTCAAATTTTCCCACGAAAAGAATGCTGGTAAAGATGTTATGCACTCTTCTTTACAAACGCATACATCAACAATGCTCATTTAAATATTTAAAATGTTTGTTTTGAATATTTAAATCAAAAAGCTCAAAGTGCAGTAAAAGCAGTGTTTCCTCTAGAAAATCTTTGGCGCAGCAGGTGGTTGTTGTTGTGCATCCTCCATGAATAAGAGGTCTTAGAAAGTTGCACTAAAACATGGCTGAGGGCTTAAGAAAATGTCTTTTTAAAAACAGTAAAAAGAGAGTTACAGTAATGTGTTAGTGATTATTTTAGAAGTGTTTGTCAGATAAAGCCTTCCAGAAAACTTTGTTGTCTTCTGTATGGCAGTTGAATTTATTAAGCTTTAAGTGACTTTACCTTAAGACGCTTTTGGTTTAATAAATAGGAGAAGAATTCAGGCCTGAGGTTTCTGTGTTTGTGGCTCAGAAGTAAAACTAAAAATAAAACATTTCTCTCAGTGATAATAATAATAATGATGATAATAACTGCACCTTATCATGATATAGCAAAACAAAAGTTGCATTTTGAGCTCACCGTAATGTATTTATGCAAAGTATCAAATGCCAATTTGTATTTCACACTCTTACATTCTTTCAGACACAAAAATCTGTATTTTACCACATAAGAAATTTTAGCATATTTTTCATGACTCCAGTCTCCTGTTGTCTTGAAATAACTTGGATGCTTAAAAATTATGGAAGGATTTAGAGTATTTAGTGAAAAGAAAATTGTGCTTGACTCTAAACAAACAGATAAACCTACGTGGTCACATACTTTGTTTTATCATTTATTTATGTGTTAGAAGGATCAAGTTGGGGTTCAGTGGATCTTTTCGGTGGAAAAGAGAAAGAGGTGCTTGATATCTTCAACCGATGGGTGAGTGTTTTTCTCTTTTCAAAATGTTTTCAAAGCAGCGTAAAGTGTAAAAGACTAAACATTGAATGTTTATTAAACACTTAAATTCCTCGATTGCAATATATTGGTAATTTTAAATGTATTTTATGTTTCACAAATTTCATTTGTGTAAATGTTTTTAATGCAGTAGTGCTGCATGCTCACATAACTATAGCCAGACCTGTAAGCTCTTGTGAGTACTGTATAGTAGCTTTTATTTCCAAACATACAAATGCATTGGAAACATGTTTGATTGTATTTCAAATCATGAAGAAAACTGCATATATATGTAAATATACATATATGTGTGGGTATGTATGTATGTATGTGTATATATATATATGTGTGTGTGTGTGTGTGTATGTATACATATGTATATCTATCTATATATATATATATGTAGATATACGTATATATGTATGTATATATATGTGTGTGTGTGTGTGTGTGTGTGTATGTATGTGTGTATATATATATATGTGTGTGTGTATATAAAGATATATATATATATATATATATATGTGTGTGTGTGTATATATACATATAAATAAAATATGTGTGTATGTTTTGGTTATTTAAATCTATTTCATGAAGTGTGTTTTGATGCATAAAAAAGAAGAAACAGTTCAGTTCAATTAATTATTTTCTGATTTGTCTTAAGAATGATCCTTTTTAGCAATGGGACTAAAATTCTCAGTAGAAGTTTAAGCAATTGGTGTAATTTGACTATTTAATTGTGTATTATCAACTTAAGGTATCTAGTTTAAAAAAATGTTTTGTTTTTTTAACCAAACCTGTTGTAATTGTTTGCAAACAATCTAATACAATGCTTTGAATTTTTCCGTGGATTTAGCTCAGTGAGCAGCTTGCTCAGCTGGTTCCCACCAGTGGAGTAGATGTGGTGGAGCTGGAAGATGAAGGGACATGTGTTCGCTTCAGCCCTCTCTTGACAGCTGCAGGTAACAAACGTGCAAGCAAATGCATTTATATATCTTATTGATATAATAAATGTTATTAGAGTGAGTAAATACATCAGCAGGAAACTCAACTGTGACATGACAAAGACTTTACCCTCCCATCCAGTCCTGTGGACCCAGCAAGAGGATGTTGACAAACTGGTAGAGAAGCTGTTGGAGCTGGTGCCTGTTATGACGTCCACAATGAATTTAAGACAGAACTTCAGAGAGGAGACTCGCCGCCATTCAGCTTCACTGAGATACATGGAGGACTTCAGTTGGCCTGGTCTGGGAGCTGTCAGGTAGGACTGGTAGGACTGGTAGGACTGGTAGGACTGGTAGGGCTATAGAGGACTGGTGGCTGAAAAAAATAGATTTTTACAAAACCATGACATAAAATGTTTAATGTTTTAATATACCAAGTTAATAAACAGTTTAGAACACATCTCAGCCGCTGAGGAATTCATTTTTAAATACTATTTGTAGCTCTTGAGACATGTTAAGTGAAAAAAGACATCTTATTTTAGACATTTCAGAGTTGTACAGAGGGTTAAGCACATAAAATAAGCTAGACACATTCATTTTCATTCCGACAAGTCATTTATGCTGCTGCATGGTTGGAACAAAAACCTGCAGCCACACCTGCCCTTTCACGGATCAGTTTGACAGCCCTGATCTGAGGGGTCTGGTAGGTTTATATGGTGTCAGTAGATCACTGATGTATTTTGGTCCTAAACCATTCAGAGCTTTATAGACCAGCATCAGAACTTTAATAGTGTAACTATGATCTGTAAGATTTGAACATTAAATAGATATGCTGCTGTCCAGGTACGAGCCACATGCTGAAGGGATGGATGAGAACAGCAAGAAGCAGGCGCTGGAGAAAATTAACAGCGAGCTGCTGAAAAAACTACAAGACCTTGACACTGACATCATTTTCTCCACAGGTTAGTATTTCCTCAGCCCTGTAATACATAATATTTGTTAATAAACTTGGATATTTTGGATTTATCATTTTCTTCTTATCTCACATCAGGCCCTGAGTTGGTGGCAGAAGAGAACTGCATCTTCGTGGGCATGGTGACTGAGGACATTGATGTATCAGAGTTGGTGCATACAATAGCTGGCCTGGGGCGGGACATTGAGGAGAGTGGAAGGGTAACTACTATATTCACGCTACAGGACTTAAGGATGCTAAAGGAAACATTTTGTGCACTTTTTTTCACTAATTAATAAAATGTCCGGTGGTCTTAAAAAAAAAAGGACGGGTGGAGTAATGCCTAGTACAGCAATCTGGTAATATGAATGAATGAATGGGCCAAAATCACACCTGACCAATACATCAGATTAGTTTCTTCATACAGGAGGTGTCTTGAAGCTGTCATTACCAACAAAGGCTTTTGGATGAAATATTAAATACACCTTAGACTGGGGTGGAACCCCCATCCCTGTCTGCCAAACTAGGTATTTCCTGTGATATCCACACCATGTTGCAGAGATGTCAGCCAGGACAATCCTACAACATCCAAAGCCTTAACAAACTCATCCACTGGATTTCATCCACTCCTGGAGCGTAACTACCTTGGTGACCTCAGCTCTAATGATGGACAAGTCCACCTCAAAGTCCCCCAGACACCTCTTCCTCTATGGAAAATATGTTTGTGGGATTGAGAGTAGTATTCCTTCCACCGCCCAACATCATCTTCAGCCACTCTTCACTGTGCAGTGTTGGTATGTTACTGCACACCTTCCCTTGCCTTAGCTGTTTCCCACTTTGCCAGAATCTTTTTGGAGCTGACTAGAAGTCACTTTCCATGGTTTTCCACTAACCCTCTCCAACACCCAAGTTTTTGCCCTCAAAACTGCTGAGGCTGCAGCCCCGTTAGCTTGTGAGTACCTGCCTTGTTTTTCTAGTCCCACAAGCTATCCAACCTCAATTGGACTCATTCTTCAGCCTAACAGTCTGTCTCACCTGAGATGCCCACCACCAGATTGCTGCCACGGCAGGCACTGATGGCCACAGCTCCGTTCAGCATTTTTTTTAGCAACAGAGGTTCAGAACATGGCCTATTTGACATGCATATCCTCAGCCTCTCTCAGGATGCAGTTGGAGTTCAGTCAAAGGTGCTATGATCTTTCTGGCATGTTTCTCTGCCAGATGTTCCGAGCAAACCCTTTCTACACATTTGAGTCTACTACACCTGACCAGCATCCTCCCCTGCCATTAGATCCGCCTCCCCACAAGGTAGTGATCATTGGCAGCTCAGTTCCTGTCATTACCCGAGTGTCCTGAACATATGGGCACAGATCCGATGATACAACTATAAAGGTGATCATCGAACTACGGCCAAGAGTGTCCTGATGCCACATGCATTTGTGGACCGTCTTATGTTTGAACATGGTGTTTATGGATAAACTGGGACTTGCACAGATGTCCAACATCAGAACACCACTCAGGTTCAGATCAGAGAGGCTGTTCCTCCCAGTCACAGCCCTCCAGGTACCACTGTCGTCCCCACATGAGCCCCCTGCAAAATGAAGGAGTCTCCATTCAAATCACTTTCCAGCACCCCTGCTATGGACTCCATGAAGTCTGGGTACTCTGAACTGTCATTTGGCACATAGGCGCTGACTACAGTTGGACACGTTCACTGACCTGATGGCTCAGGGACACTAGCCTCTCATCTACTGGGGAAACCCCAATATATAGGCTCCAAGCTGGGGGCCTATAAGTAAACCCACTCCAGTCCATCACCTCTCATCCTGGGCGACTCCAGAGTGGAATACAGTCCAGCCTCTGTCGAGAAGATTGGTTCCAGCACCCATGTTACATGTTGAGGTGAACCCAGATATATCTAGCCAGTAATTCTCAACCTCACGCATTAGCTCAGGCTCTGTCCCAGCTAGAGAGGTAACGCTCCATGTTACAAAACTTGACCTCCAGCTTCGTCAGCTGGAGGTCAAGGCCCACGTTTTTAGTTTTTTGGTTGTTACTCAGAACACGACAAACCCAACTCGTACGCACCGTCTTACAGGTGGTGCGCCCACAGGAAGGCAAACCCATGTAGCTGGTTCAGGCAGAGCCTTACCAGAACCCATGAGTGTAGTTGGGGCCACCAGGCACTCACCCTCCACTGGGCCTGGCTCCAGGGTGGGGGTCCCAGTAACCCTTGTCTGGGTCAGGGACATCGTGCTCTTGATTGAACTTCTTCCATACAAGTCATTTGAATCACACTTGGTCTGGCCCATTCCTCAGGACAGATTTTTATTCATCTATTCCTTTAGTTTTACCTTTCACATTAAGACAAACAAAACCATTATGATAATTCTGACAGTCTTTCAGGAACAATGCTTAATTTTTAAAGTTTTAATAAACTACAGAATTGTTGTATTATTCATTGATGATAACAAATCAAAACACCACTTGTAAGTACCACGTGCTACAGCGCCTGTGTCATATATTGTATTTCTTAATACTTTTGATTCTTGTTTCTGCAGCTGTTGGAAAATATGACTGAGGTAGTGAAGAAAGGCATCATGGAAGCAGAGCTGCAGCTGCAGAAGGCCAATGAGGAGAAACTCATGGATGAAGTATGTGTAGTAAACAGACATGTACGGGATGTTTGCCTGAGAGTGTTCAATATGAATCTTGTTGACAGTTTGTTTTCCTCTGTATCTGTGTGTTGTAGGGGATGCTGAGACAGCTTCCTTTGGTTGGCTCTGTGCTGAACTGGTTCTCTCCAGTTCAGAGCTCCATAAAGGGAAGGACCTTCAACCTGGCTGCAGGTACTGTGTGTTGCGTGCTGCTGTCTCAGGTGTCAGTCATTTGTAATTCTCTGACACAATGTTGACTAAACTTGTTAAATAAAGGCTAAATAAATTATTTAAAAAAACTGTTTTGTCCTGTCTACAACAATAATAATAATAATAACTAGTTGAAAAGGGTCATTTTCGTTTTCTGGATATTGAGATTTATTTGGCGGGGTTGAGTTAAATTTAGAATCATAGAACTAGCCATGGGGAGGGGTAGATGCCTTTCTGTGCAGGGTTTGAATCTCTTGAATCACTTGTGTCCTCAGGTTCCCTGGATTCCACAGAGGTGACATACTCCACCAGGGTCCAAACAGACAGACCATCCCTGCAAGACACTCCCACCACCTATTCAAAGAGACCACCAGGTAGGCTGGATGGTGACTGTTGAAATCATCAGTTTGTGGCAGGTCTGTGTCATTTATCTTCAGCCCTACCTTTGGATTTGACTGGTTAACTCAGTTACAAGAACTGTTATAGCCTCCATTACAAAAAAGGGTGTTAAAATCACATTGAAGATGTGACATTTCTGAAATTGATTTGGCTGTTATTTCTATCTTTATATTTTTTAAAAGCTGTAACATCATGAGGGGCCTGTAGACTTTTTTGTTTTCATTTTTTTTGGTCTTCAACTGACATGTCCAATTCCTCATGAAGAAAACTCAAAGGTTGTGCTGAAAGCTATGGCATAGACTATGGCATGCTAAATACTGTACTATTGGTTGGAGAGTATGCATCTACACAGTTGAGTGGATGTTTGCGTCTATATATTTTCTAAAGGGTAGAAACAATTGGCTTAACACTTCTTATGTGAATGAAAAGAAGTCCAACTTCTTTCTGAAGCAGTTACTTATTATTTTTCTTTTAATGTACTATTCTGTCTTGCAAATTGAGACCGGTGGTAAGTTGAGAAAGTAGATTTCTGTTCTATTGAAGAGAAATGCAGTTGTGAATAGTAATGTATATTTGCCCTGGGATATCTCTGTACCACGTCACACTTTTCTTGTGTCAAAGGTCAGATGTTTTTACGGCGCCCGGGGCCAAGCTCCGACTCCATGAGTGAAACCAGCTCATGTGGACAAACTGAGGAGACGACAAAGGAGGAAACCAGCCCAGTCAGCAGCGGCATCCCCCCTTCCAACCCCCCACCAGTACTGGAGACACAGCAATACACTGTGGATCAAGTCATACCAGCAAATATTCAGGGGACCTCAGAGCACGTGGACACACAGAAGGAGGCTGAGGAGTCATCAGAAGAGAGGCAGCTTGAAGGCCAAGAGGTGGAGCAAAGTGGGAGATAGAACAACTCTTTCCTGGGTGCTCTTTTCTTTTTTTGACCTAAATTGTGAATGCAAGTCTTGCAGATTTTCTTGGGAAAATCTCAAAAGAAAAAAAGAAAAAAGACTGGGATATTTTCTGTCTTGTTGGCTGTTTCAGGATGTCAAAATTTAATTGGAAAAATTCCTTATTGTGATTCTCACATGGAGAACTAAATCAGTGCATTACTACATTATTTTACTTTTATGTGTATTGAGAGATATAAACGTTTGCTGGTAAAATGGGCTGTCATATACGCCATCCAGCTCTTTCTTTGCTGCACTAAAATATGTTTGACGTATGTTTTCCCTGTTGATAGCTCTGAGTCAGCTAATGGCCCTGGGCTTACTGTTGAATTATGAAGCAATAGCCATATTGTATGTTAACATTTTCTTTGTTAATTTTCGGTTAACGACCCTATTTGATATCAGGCAGCTCAACAAGGAAGTAATTGCCACTGCAATAAAATATTTAGGTTCATCACTTAGATAACCGGTCTATACAGAACAATATAGAAGGATAATATTTTGTTTATTTAATCTAAAAACACAATAGTAAAAGCAATCACCTGTTTACAAGTCTCACTTCAAGCGCTGCCCTCACCTGGTGGAGCAGTTGCTGTATGTATGGAGGCTACAGTCCTGGTAGGCAGTGGGATTGCTTTCTTTATTTTAAATTGAATTCCTGTTCTGTGGCCCTTAGCTGCATGTCTTCCGTCCTCCCTGTACCCCCACTTCATGTTCAGCTGGAGTTCAGAAATGGGGACAGATGAAGTGGTATAATCTACATAGTGAAACAGTACGTAAACATGAAGATGGCAAAAAAAACAAAACAAGTTTGTTTGATAGAAAAGGAAGAAAACGTTGCGCTGGTTAAATATACACTTAAATATACATACTTTTTTTTTTTAATTTTTTATAATAATATTACAGTTCCATCATTTTGGAATCAAATAAGACTGTGTACAAGTTGATTTTCTGTTTTATTATCATCATCATTATTATTATTATCATTATTGTTATTGTTATTATTATTATTATTATTATTACCATTATTTTGATAGAAAAAGGTGATACCTTAATAACAAAGACATAATTTTGCCAGAAAAAAAGGCACAGGACTATGATCACATTTTTAGAGATTACAGAATAGAAATAGTTTTATTATTGGATTTATTAGAGTAGTCCTCTTCATACTGAGGTTTAATTGATTAAACTATTATTAAATTAAAGCACAGACTGTTGTGATTGCAAGAATTAAAATTTCCATTTATCTTATAGCATTACTAGCTTGTTCTCTAAAACCGATAATCAATATTCTTATGACATTTTCACATCTTATCTAATAGTGCAACTAATTTTATTAAGTCTTTATTGAACACAATTCATGTGTGAAGCCTTCCATTCTCATTATGAATTTAGTTTTAGTTGTCACAGGGAAGCATTCATTCATATTTACTGTATAAGGGATTGTTTTTGCCAAAAAATGTCCATGATATTTTTAATTATTTGGTGTGGGCTTGTGGTTTTATTGATTTATTTATTTCCTTTCTGTTTTCCATGTTGTTCTGTAGACTTGGGGTTTTGTTTATTCAATTCTTAACTGGTCATCTTTTTGCTTTCTACTATAGCCTTTTTTTTGACTGAGCGTGTGCAATTTATTGAGGCTCCATACATAATGCTCTGTATTCATGTCTTTGAAGTGTGTGCTTCACACCTACACAACTTCAACAATCACTTATATTAATATTTCAAAACTCCAAAGACCACTTAAAAAATGTTCACGTTTCTGGCAGTCTGAGAAATGAAAGTGCTAAATTGTTAAACGTTATGTTCTGTCCTGGCACATGTTTAGAAATGCTGCATTCTGACATGACACGGAATGACAAAGACTGCTCAACATAAGTACCCTTAAAATAGACGTGTCTACACAGGTTCCACGATTCTTGGTTTTAAGATTGTGTGATGTACAACAGGCCTCTACAGTCACTTTAAATGCAGATTGTTAAGAGGCTTTGCAATGTGTTACTCTCATGTTGGTGCCTACATTTAAACTTGAAACATTAGACTGCAGGAAAGGCTCTTGACATCTAGGCCAGAAATACAGACTTGTCTTTGAGCTTGGGCTCTTGAAGAAAAAAAAAAGGATAAAGATTTGTTATATGCATTAAATCCAAGCTGGAACACAGTAAGAATGAAGAAAATGTCATTGTTGCACTTTTTTTCTGTTGATTATTTGTTTACTACTGTACCGAATTTAACTTCTTCTATGGTGTTAATGAAGCAGAATATTCTTTTTTTTCTGTCATGTTTTAATAGTCCAAAAATAAATCAAGTATTAAAATGCAAGGTGTTGTAAAATGTTCTCTTGCACGCATCGCCACCACCGTGGTGCCACCGCCTTCCAACACCAGTCAGGGAATGGATACCTTTCTACTCCCCAGTGTTTCTGATGCAGAAGCTCTCTGTTGCCTCTTTATACTTTTCCTGTCTACATGGCTAAAAAATGGACTGGATTACACAAGACTGAGACTATAGAGAGCCGACAGCAACATTGTTTTTAAATGTATATTACTCACAAAACGTTTGGGATATTAAATGTTTGGATGACATTTCAGAGTGCAAATACAATACATATAAGGGAGTGTAAGAACATAAACCATAGATTTTTTTTTTTCTTATTGACCCTAAATTTTAACTTTTACAGAACTCTACCAAACAGTTGGGCTGACTGATATGGACGACACCTCAATTTACAGCTGGGTATGGGAGACATTTTAGATTAACACTATTAAAATGTACTTAATTTAAAGAGTCTTGCCTTTGTTGTAAATCAATATTTTTCTTTTTTCTTTAATTTTTTGTCCTGCATATATATATTAATATATAAGTAAGTGCCAAAACCGGTCAAGAACCTTCTTTTTTTCTTTTTTTTTTTTTTACATTGGTCAGATATGCAATTTTAAGTTTTCTTGTGGATAAGTGCAAGTGATAGTGACTTTGTCCTTCACCAGCCCCCTTTGACCATCTAACATAACGTGCTTTATTAACTCCCAAAACCCTGATTTTGTCAGAGAGGACTAGAATCATCGAGAGTGGAACACAAAAGGACAGGACAGATGGAGACAAGAGACAGAAGACAGACAGTAATGGGGGTGGTGTGTGTGTAGTGTATATAGATGAATATGTGGAAGTTTGTGATGTGATCTGTATGTAACTCTCGTGTCCACCAGCAATAAATCTGTTCAGCAGTCAGACCTGCAGCAGTGATGTTGACCTCCAACACTGCCTCAGCATCAACCAGTGTCCACAACCAGTATAACAGGCTGGATCACAGTTGGTACTGGTGTGTTGGGCCAGGTCAGTAAAACTGGCTTAGTTGTGTTGTGGTTGTTGGTGGTTTATTCTGCTCCTAAAATGTGCTTAACAGTGCAAAACACTTCTTACCCTGACAAAAAAAAAAAAAAAAAAAATATATATATATATATATACATATATATATATTTGATGTGATATTTTAATGTCAGGCCTCATCGTGGCTCAGGTCAGTACCTCTTTCTAATCTTCATTTATACATTTTGGTGTTGGTCATTAAATGCAAATACCATGTAAGTAGTTCACTTTGTCGGTTCATATAAAATGTATCTGTAGTGCTGCCATGTTTCTCAGAGCAAAAAGTTAATGAGTAGAACAAAGAGAACAAAAGGACAGAATTTACAGTAATGTAAATGCACAGGTATGTTCAAAATAAAACCAGTGTGTTTAAAAAGTGAGTAAAGCGTTATTCTTTCCAAACTCAAACATTTAATGTTTAAACTGAGAAATGCTTGAAGATTTATCCTCCCTGTGCATCACTGAACTAATACTTGGTTGTGTAAAACCTCTGTTTCAGACAATCGCTTCACATCTGTGCGGCATGGAGTCGACAAACTGATGGCAAGTATTCCAGCCCAGGACATACCGGACTACATTCCACAGAACTAACTCTAAATCCCCCTAACCGAACATTTCTTCAAACACTGACACCAAATAAACATAGGTAAGACACTAACTAAAGTGTGATACTTCAACACAGCCAAACACTGATAGAACTGCATCATCATAGCCAGTATCAACAGCACCAACAACTACTTAGTGAAGTCTGCTGGGACAGGTGGGGTTTATGCTAGCCCAAAATGAGTGGTATGTCAATAAACGAACAGCTTAGCGTAGACTGACAAGACTTTGCAATTCCTGTTCTCAAATCAGCACTATCTGGTGCTATGCTGTTTCTTCTGGGGACCTAATCAATTCCACATACACTCACACATGGCACCAAACAATATCCACCCAGCTAGACCAAGACTGTCAGTAGAGGAAAAACAGCACAACTTCTGTGAACAATAACTAATAAAAGCATTAGTGATAGATTGTGTAGTAGCTGCTGGTGTTTTATGGGTAAATACCAGTCCCACAGCAAATTACTGAGACTTCTACCAGACTGTCAGGATAATGAAAAGTACTAACAAAAATGTATTTTTCTATCTTTAATGGCAGTGGTAGCACTAAAAATATCTGCATAGACATGTTTGTGTACTTTACAACAACAACAACAGTGTATTTATATAGTGCCTTTCTAGTTCAGGAACCACTCAAACCACTTTTACAATGTAAAGCATTATATTATTTTTGCTGACGCTCCCACAGCTAACATGGAAGCTAACTGTGGTCAGACTGAGTAACTGATAGCAGAGCTGTAGAACTGACCAGCTGAGTTGAGTATCATCTAGCTATCAGCTTTTACAACAATCGCATGTGTCTTGAAACAGTTGGCACCTGGTAAACAAATTGCCTTACTATTGTTACTGATACTACAGAAACTACAACACCCATCTGCATCAGCTGAGGATGGTGGTGAGTTCAACTCTCTGGAGATTTCCAGGACTTTCAACTGACAAGACTTAAAGCTCAGTCAATGGACAGTTTGTTTCTTTTTTCTGTCACATACATACAACCTCTGCTCAGTTTCATTTTTAAACTAACTAGTATAAGAGGTCTTTTTTGACTCAAAATTGCTGTGTGTTACAGTAATGATAAGCTGCTTTGTCCGGGGACTCAATGTCTTTCTGCATCTTTCAAACCCCCTGAAATTGTTATGATGTTGTCTTTAAATCCTTAGTTGTAAAAGGTGCATTCAGTCAGTTGGTTCTGCACCATCAGTTGTTGTGGATGTAATGTCTGTGTGTTTAAAAGTCCAGACAATCAATATAAAGTGACCAAATATTCAAGTCTGAATGCAGTTAATGCATAAACCCGAGTCAACAGTGCTCAAGTCTTGAGCCCGAGTCCTGGACCTAGTACCACTATCCTGGAGCTGACTAATCAATACTGTGTGTCAGGCTTAACGTAAGGCATTTTCTTAAGCACTTACATAAATAGCCTACTTGAGTTTTGTTTAGATTAAATGTATTGCTATCATAATAACATATTCCACCTTCAATATGTGAAGCTGATATACTGTTTGCATTTGCACTCTTTCTCAATATGATATTTCACTTGAATGTCTGTAATAATATTTATTCATTAACATAAATGCACCTTTACACCTTTTTTCACTCAGGAGGGTAAAAAAAAGAAGTTACTAAATGATGCCCTCTCCTGGTAGAAAGAAAGGCCAATTTTCTTCATTTAATGTAAAAATTTTTATCTGTTTCAAGTTGAAATATCAGTTTTAATTTCATTAGAAGAATATTTGATATCAGTATTATCAAATACAGGATTTGGCTGCATACTCAAAAAAAAAGGAACTTGGCAGGCTGTTACATCAGCAAAAGCACAACATGTGACTTCAATACGATCATTTTAAGTTTACCTTATGAACATGATTATATGAAGTAGGATTAAAGTGATATCAAGCAACTTCACATGAACAAGATTTGATCAAATTGAGACAAAGAGAGGCAATCAAGTTGAGGCAAGTTGATTGCTTAGCCCTGAAAATCAAAGAGGTTATCACAACACTTCACAGCACAACACTGAAAGGAGACATTTGGAGCATGTGCTGAGATACAGGTGAAGGTAAGTTTAAATCTATTACCATCCTTCTAAATGCAAGCGCAATCCCATGTAAACATACCATCAGCTGATGGTCTATCACTTTCCCTAATTTTTGATGAAAACTTTTTTTTAGCACTCAGATACTCACTTTGAGTTACTATTGATATTTGGTAAAAGAAAAATTAGAGTATTACAGGATTGTTCAGGATTACATTGTACACTGTAAATACTTTCAGACCACAGTCTATGTTTCATATAAAGTGCTTCCAAAAAGTTTTTAAAATTTGAGCTCAGGTGCTTCCTGTTTCCACTGATTTTCCTCCTGATGTTTCTACAACTCGACTGGAGTCCACTTACAGTAAATTTAGTTGATTGGAGCTTGTCTATATAAGGTCCCATAGTTGACAGTGCATGTCAGAGCACAGACCTGACCCGGAAGTCCAAGAAACTGTCTGTAGACTTCCTTCAAGACTGTATCAGGGAACCGATCTGGGGAAGAGTACAGAATCATTTCTGTAGAATTCAAGGTCCAATTGTGCATGGCGGCCTCCATCATCCATAACTGGAGGAAGTCTGAAACCACCAGGACTCTTCCTAAAGCTGGCCGTCTGTCCAATCTGAGTGATTTGGGGTTGAAAGGCCTTAGTCAGAGAGGTGAACATAGGCTCAATGGTCACACTGACAGAGCTTCAGCATTGCTTTGTGAAGAAATGAGAAACTTCTGGAAGGTCAACCTGTTGTGTAAAAATGGTTGCAGTTGCCACGTTGCTTGCACTTGTGTACGCAACAAACCTGCACTGCACCCCAGAGCTCAACTACACATTTGAAGTGCTGCAAAAGATTGCATTGGAACTTGATGGACCCAAACTATCCAACAAAGTACAGGTCCTGAAAACATTACTTTGTTGTTAGTAAATACAATGCAACAAGGGAATGTCACGTTAAGCTGGCATGTTACTTTTGGAGTTCCTGTTTTAAATGAACTTCATTTTTCTTATTTGGCTGTTGTTTAGCTTACCTCAGGAAAAGTCACTTTTTTTCATTAGAGTATTTAAGCACAGAGTTTATGAGCATTTATTTTTTTTATTTTATTACTTTGTGGCACTTTAATTGATTTATGATTTGTTTTGTGATAATGCCCTGTTATGTGATATAGTTGTAATAAAATCTTCTGAAGAAAATATAACTTTTGTTGATGTTTTTAAGCAGGAAACAGCATCTACTAATTTTGGTTGGGATTCTTCCCTTGGAAGTTCCGTAAGACAAGTATAGTTTAACTCAAAAAGTATACCTCAAGTGAGCTTTTTAAAAAGAAACTGTGGAAAGCGTTTCCACATGATTAAATGGTTTTCTTTCAATCTTAAGTAATTTGGTCAATCAAGCTTGACTTATTTATGTTGGTCTGACTCAGGTTGATAACTTTGCTTCAACTAATCTGAAAACAGCTGGTCCAAGTTAGTTTAATAATGTTGGTCTATCTACTTCTAAATGAGTTAAACACACAAATTACTTAAGGTTGAAAGGAAGCCATTTAAGCATGTGGAAATAAGTTCCAAGATTTTTACATTTTTTTTAAGTTGATTCAGCGAGTCATTTTTTTCAGTGTAAGGACAACAAGTCAGCAGCACTTGCTACTCCATCTCCATGGTGTTGTTTACACCTTCAAGAAGCACATCTCTGTTATTTTCCAGTTATGGTCATATGATAGAGAAAGATATGTACTTAACTGGAGAAGCAAATCGTGGAGTGAATTGATGCAACTACGTCATAGTTTCCAAATGATTTTGGTCTGTTCATCCATGTTAGACCACAACAGTTGCTCTTACAAACTGAAACAGAATCTGTAGCGGATCAGCTGGATGCCAGAACTTCCATTTTGCATTTCTGAGTAGTGTGGATGCCAGGAGCAAAAATCAAAAAGTTACTTGTTTTAAAATGACAACATATTAACATGGTCTAAACTACCTCTCTGCATCAGTAGTAATAATTGACAGTACTTTTTAACACTATAACAAAATTTGCACCAGGTGCAAAACCATATTAAATACAGTCTGGGCAGGAATCACATCATCGTCTGACCTGTTGCCAGTTGACATATTAGACTAATTTGTTTCCTGTCTCTTTTTCTTGCCCCCTCTCATATTAATGGTGTTGTCTCATATGTAAAATGAGACAATCTTTTCTATAACCATGAAACACAAATTAGTTTAAAATATTCAGTGAAATATATAGATTATATTTATTTTTTTTATTTATCTACATACTACATTTAAATTCCAAAACTTCCTTTTAAAAAATCCATATCTTTGGCCAAGGCTTCGGCATCATCAGTAATGTTTTGCATTTTAACTCAGTCATTAGTACTACCACTGCATTTTCATTTTTTGATTAATTATTTCAGATTAAATTCATTCAGTCAAAAGTATGTCAACTTTTGGAGACTGCTTCTGTTTTGTTATTTACTCTTAAAAAAAAAAGAGGAAGAAATTCTGCACCCCCCCAAAAAAAAATATAAAAAAAAAAATAAAAAAAAGCAAGCTTGTATGCAATATCATGTATACGAAATATAATGTATTTTTTAATGTAATAAAAAAAAAATACAAACAAGAGCAAACGGCAAACAAACTCCAAACTGAATCTGCAGGCTCGGAAAATCTCAAAAACTATTGGCATAAACTATTTCTTCGTGGTCTGGGGGATGTAGTTTTCTAATCATCAAAATTCCTTCAACATACATGTTTTTCTTCGCGAATAGAACTTCATATCCCATCTTTCACTGCGGGATACACGTAAGACTGAAGGAGACGAAGCTCACGAGGACCGTCTCTGGGAGTGCTGAGTCGAACATCCTCTCAGGCTTCAGAACCGACAGCTACTGCAGCTCATCTGGATCGGAAATAAAACTTTACCCTCGAATAGAGACTGGTGTGATCGCTCGAGGAAGCGACTCTAACATTGGGTTTTCAATTCAGATCCCGGGATGGAACAGAGAGACGCTGCCCCTGACTGCTGGGAGCAGCAGGAGGACCTGGAGGCCGCAGTCCGGCAGCTGGAGCCAGCCTTCACCACGCTGAACGTCAACGCTAAACCGTTTGTGCCCAACGTACACGCAGCCGAATTTGTTCCGACGTTTGCCGCGAGAACACAGCCGGGACACGTCGATGCTATTGGTAAGTCCGGACAGCTAGCAGCTAGTTGGAGCTAGCAGGCTAGCTGCTACAGACACGTTTCTTCAGAAGACACTGAGCTCTCAAGCTCTGGTGCTGCTTCAGGGTTTTATGGGCTTCTCCGCGCTACACAACTTGAACTGTCGCTGTTATGGCCGGTTAACCATTGTTATTGTGATGTTGAAACTCGCCACTCTTACCGGCGTTCTCATGTTTGACCCGGATGGCCTGGTCCGGCTGACCCGGCTGGGCTAGCCTGAGCCGGCTGGGCTTGGCTGGCTGGGCTGGGCTGGCCTGGCCTGAGCCGGCTGGCCTGATCTGGCTGTGCTAGACTGACCCGACTCGGCTGAGCCGGCTGGGCTGGCTTGGCCTTACCCGGCTGGATTAGCCTGAGTCGGCTGGCCGTAGAAGTCTACCATGTCGGCAGCTGCTCTGCTTTCACATCCAGGACTTGTGTCTCTGATTATAGACGTGAACCAGGGCGATATGATAAAGCTAGTACTTTCATGTGAACGGCGATCAGACGAGATATTTTGTACACCCCTGTTATTATTGTGCAACACTCTAATTTTATTTGAAACTTAATGCTGAGTGATATCGAAGTTTCTGTGACGTGGATGTGCTGAGGTCTCTTTGAATATAAAGGGTGTCACTGATAAATGCGTGGAGCCATACTGCTAACCTTGAACCGAAAGTTGCTCGTCAGACATAGTTACTGTTGTTATCCAGACTGTCGTGATTGCAAATTATTGAGTTGTTGTCCAAAGGAATTCGACACATGAACAGTATTTTCACGTGCACGCGTATGTACCTAAGTTTGGACATGGTTGACATGAAAAAAACCTTCCGTCTTCAACAGAGCGGCCTCTGAATGGATTTTGAAAACCACTTCTGGAACTCAAAGCAAATGCATATTACTGATTTATATATGTCTCTCTCTTTCTCTCCACATGTATGCATGTGTGTGTATGTGTGTATATATAAAATATGAATACACACACGTGTGTATGTGTGGGGTAGACTACTTCTAAATTAGTTTACATTTAAACTTATTCTTTGTTTTTCTTGCAGTTGCCAGTGAGAAAATATCAAGCATGGAGGTGTCAGAGGGAACAGGTATGTATCAAAGCCACCTCAACAGAAATGTTGTTTTTTCACAGACTTGTTCTGAACACTGTTGGATTAGCAATGAATGCAGCTGTGGCACAAAGCCATTTGGAGTAGCGTTTGTCATGTTAGAGGCACACACATTTGTTGACATGTACAAACTACTGTACATACTTGCTGCCTTACAGTAACTACTAGCACACAAGTACCATTTTTACAAATGAGTCCATTTCAGTGCTGCCTATGAGCACTTTTGACAGCCTCAAGAGGTTCTTGCCAGAGAAACTGGTCCCTGAGCAGGAACAGCATTGTTTGTAAATGCTGACCTATGTGATACATAAACTGGCATTCAGTTGTTGGTTTTTGTAATTAGGTCAGTTAAAAGCATTTTGAATAACGTTTATTTGACCAGTGTTTAAAAACCCAGATGGAAACAATGTTGGTAAATGTCATTTATTGCTGTAAGTTATGATTAAACTAATTATGTGACCCGATAAAAATCAGTCTCCCTCCACTTTGATTCATGACAAGGTTGGCCACTGACTGCAGAAGTTAACAACTCTCATCAATGATTTTTTGCTTTATTATTTTTATGATTATTGTTATTATAAAAAAATACTGTTCGTGGAATCTGCTCTAGCCATTCTTCCAGTTGGGACTCCACAGGCACTGTTGCAGCACCCTTTAACTTGTTCATTTTCAGTATTTAACTCAATACTGAACTCCACTTATCTTAATATTGATTATTTAGGATTTGCATGGTTTGGAGAAGGATGTTTCCCAATGGACATCCACAAATGCAAATATTGGCCTGATATGCTATTATTGATAGTATTTATCATTCTAACCAATCACATCTGCTTGAATTCTTGACTTTAATGGTTGTTTTAGATTGATTAATATCTGCTCTCTGTACTGCCTTATTGTCACAGCAACATGATGAAGAGAACAGTAACATTTATTTTCTTTTATAGGATGACTAGCTTTCTTTTTTTTTTTTTTTTTTTTTGGAAACACCTCTGCTCAACTACTTGCTGTTGGCACAGTTGGTGATGTTGATGGAACACCAGCAGCAAAGAGGTCCTGGTTTTTGACAGGAGTGAATGGCTCAGTTGTGAAGCTGCTGGTACCAGCTGTGTTCACGGTGAATCCTGTGGAACATTTTTGTGCTAAGAAGTGCATGATCTTTGATCATTTTTAATAAACATGAGAAAGAACATCACACTGTCAAGCTGTAGAAAAAAGCAGAAAGTTTGGTAGTTTTAGCTGTACGTGCTCCGGCTTGTGATTCCTGGCAATAACAGCTGGCTTTGTTGGGACCTCAACTTTCGAGTCAGATTCAACTCTCGGCGTGAGAGCTCAACAAATCATTGTGAGACAGCTAAAATAAGTACTTTTGCATTAAACGTTTGTCAGAAAAATAGTCGCAAATGCTTTTGTTGCTCAGGATGCTGGTAGCTGTACAATTCAGTTGGCAGAGCCTGATCATAGTCATGAAGGAAGAGCTTGTCTTCATCACATTTAAACCTATCTCACACCTCATGAGGAAGAGCATTAACCAGACATACATAAATGAGAAGTCATGTTCCAACATCATTGGTTTTGTAGCCAATGTGGTCTGCCATCAAACTGCTGCAAAGGTGTCATCATTAATGGAGTCACCAAACTGTCAAAAAAATGTGTGATTAGTTCATGTTTCCATGATTGATGGAGTAATAATCACGCTCTTGCTTGGACATGTCGAAGCTGAATGCACATGTTATTTTTAATATATTATACATCGTGCCAAAAACTATAAACATCTATAATGTGTCATTAAATAAACTTAAATGAGTTACTTCAACAAATAACTTACCCTCTATAGTTAATAAAGTAGTATTGAATTCTTTCATTTCATGTAGATCCATCCATCCATCCATCATCTAGACCTGTTTATCCCTGTGCAGGGTCACAAGGGTCTGCTGGAGCCTATTCCAGCTCTCTTTGGGTGAAAGGCAGCGGTACACCCCGGACACGTCTCAAGTCCATCACAGGGCTGAGATACATATGGTCCTACATGCTATTTATGAATTTTTTTTAGCCTACGCTTGTAACAACACAATTACTCAGTGTCTTGCTGAATGTGAATGTTGGTTTTCTGTTCTAATCAGATACCATTTGTTAAATCTCATCATTAACTTATCAGTGCTGTCAACCCAACAATATTTTACTTGCAGCCACCAAGTCAACACTTTAAATAAATGTTTATTCAATACATTTTGAGCGCTCTCTAAATTTTCAGTGGGTGCTCTTAATTTTTGCTGATACACTGAGCGTTTTGAAAACGTGAGCACTCGTGCTACAAAATAAAAAGTCAGTCATGCACTTTAATTTATGTGCTTAACTTAAGATTGACATGTGAAAATGTAATTCTTATTCTAATACAGCGGCAGAGATGAGATGAGACCTGATAAGTCCGCTAAAAAAGTTAGCACAATGTACGTTTAACAATAGTGGCTTCTCTGGGATAAATCTCAGGTGTAGCCCGAGTCGAGGACCCAGTCCATGCCAAATATGGTTGTGATGTCATTAGCATTTTACTGGTGTGAGTGTTACATGAATGAATAAACATTTATTTTGTGTCAAATTAAATTGAGTATCAGTTTTGTTTGAGAGTAGTGAATCTTTCCCTGGAAATTTGGTCTTAAATTTGATGTATACTAAAAACTTTGGGACCGTGTAGTCATGGAGTCAAAAGAAAACTTCTTGGAAAAGTCATGGAAATATTTGGTAAAAAAAATAATACACACTCATGGGTCTTAATTTCGTGGGAGGTGACTGTAACAAAATGAATCAGAACTTTGAGCAGCCAGCCAAGAATCTACTGTTGAGGTTAGTGCTGGTGAAATGAGATTATGATCTGTTAATTTGCTTCTTATTGTGTCATTCCTTTGTATGTGAAAGTTAAAGTAAATTTATGCAAATTGTTAGAACTAATACTTAAAATGGTGGTCAGTATTAAGTTACTTTAGTTTATTTAGTTAGAAACTTTAATTATGCTGTCATTTTACCAAAACTGGATGACTTTGCTGGAATGACGCACTTTTTGTTAACAGAACAAAACATCCATTCTTAGTCTGTTGACTGTGGACACATCAAGTGTCTGTTGTTGACACTGTAAATTGGTAGTTCAGAGGAAGTAATTGGTATGTAATCTTTTGAAATGTGTGTTTGAAACTTGTCTCATGCTAAGGTTTCTCCGATGCCTTGATTGTTCTCAAATTCTCATAATCTAAAACTCTTAACTGAAACCTGCAACTATTTAGTTGATTGGGAACGTTACACAACAGCAGACCAGGTACATGCTCAACTAACATTGGTGGTTTTAAATTATACTGGTTCTGTTGCTATTGGTTGAAAATTGTATTCATCTGTGAGAGAAAATGTTTCCTTTATTATTTCAGTAATTAAAAAGTGAGCATAAGGAGGAGAGTAGAAGAGACTAAATGATTTGCACTGTTATGAATATGCAGTTCCTATAGAGAACGGTGATATGGAGATGGCCACAGAAGAGCCGTGGGATCAGAAAGACACAGAACCAAGCGAGGAGGAGCCTGGAGGCAGGGACCGGGGACCAGGGGAGTCAGCAACAGTGGAGGAGACTGCTCAAGAAATGATGGAGGAAGAAGAAGAATCGCCAATCCCAAAAGTTCCATCTGTACAACCAGATGCTCCCAAGAAGGAACACATTAACGTGGTCTTCATCGGACACGTAGGTCAGTGAAAACACTTGTCACTTGCATTTATTTACTTTGTGGAGTATACTCCTTACTGGAGGGATTTTGGGGGGAAAAAAATGTTATACTGAAGCCAGCATTCACCTGATACTGTAGCATTGCTGCAGTAGGAAGCTCTATAGATAAATGCTAAACTGAGTATGAAAAAAACAAACAAGAACATTTAATAATAGTAAAGTTTGTGTAAGTGATCTCTGTGTAAGTGTCAAACGGCATGAAAAGAAGGGAGCAAAAACAAAGATATATGAATTGGAGCCCAGTTAAGGCTGAAGATGAAGTTGGTTAATATGCAGGTTTCTGCACCAAAAATGCTTTGATTTGACAGTTTAGGCTGTAATGCAGATGCCAAAGTGAGATTTCTGCAGCGATACCAGAATAAAATGTAGATGTTAGCGTGAACCATTTTGATAGCAGTGCACCATATGATGTAATAGCACCACTCATGGTGGCATTTTGTTGTAGTAGCTCCATTGTCTTTTCTTCTTCTTTTTTTTTTTTTTATCGCTTTTGCTTATTTCTGATCTTTCGACTGAGGTCTTTATCATTGATTTCATTGTTTGTTTGTTTTTGTTTTTTTTATTCTTTTTCATTTTGGTTTGGATGCTGTGCTGCTCGAGTGATTTTCTTGGTTACTTTTTCAATTTCTACCACCTGTTATGATGAGTAACCATAGCAACGACAGAGTTGCTTACAAGCAGGAGCAACTGATCGACATTTCAAGAAGCCAAATTATCTTCACACTGAGACCCCAAATCAGATGAGTTGAAGAGGGGGATGCCTTGGATGGAGAATAGGAGCAAAGCAGAGAGAGAGAATTTTTAAACCAGCTCTTCCCTTCATCATCCCCCTCAAATAAAATGGACGGGCTTAAAGCGCTGATGAGGACAGATCTGGAGTTTTATCACTGCAGTATCATGTGTCTCACTGAGACATGACTCCAGAAGCATATCGCCGACCTCAGCACCTCTCTGACGAGCTTTCTGACCATACGGACAGACAGAGATTTGAAGGGGAGTGGAAAAAGCAAGGTCGGTGGAATGGCAGCGCTAGTGAACAACAATTGGTGTAATCCAGGACATGCTACAGTGAAACATTGTTCCTGCAGCACAGATATTGAACTGTTAGCTGCAAGTCTCTGTCCTTATTATTTATTGAGAGAGTTCACCAGTGTTATGGTGGCAGTTTACATCCTTCCATTAGCTAGAGCTAATGCCGCCTGTGTCTTCAGCTCTGCTTTTGCTAAGCTACAGACGACAGCAACCCAGTTCCAGATCATCTTTGGTGACTTCAGCCACGTTTCTTTCTCTGAAACATTTCCTGCATTTATTGTTCCACCAGAGAGCAGTTGGATGTGTTGCATGCAAACGTCAGGGATTCACACAGCTGCTCTGCATGATCTGCTCTCAGCAAGGCAGATCAAAACTGTTTATTTGACAGTTGACAACAGTGTTAGTTTATCTTTTAAAACTTTGGGCTTGTTCCACTGGTTCATGTGGTCTCGGTACGACTTCCAGCGAACTCAAGTGTGGTTTGTTTGCTGTATGTGGCTCCATAATGTCAGACCAGCCCAACTCCTGGGCGTAAAACATACAATTCGGGATACCTGAGTACCATGAAAATGGTATCCATGACGTGGAAGCACAACCCATTAGGAACAATTGAGCAACTGGGAGGACCCCCAGTTTGAGTTAGTGAGTGAGAGAACAAGCCCTGGCTTGATGTCACCGATGCTTGTTAATTTTTTTCCTTTCGTTAATTAAAAAAAACAACAACACAAAACTAAAACCTAAATCTTTTTTTTCTTTTCTTCCTGTGTTGGTGTTGCTATTTTTCCACATTTGTCTTGCTTGCAGAATATGACTGGAGACCAGTTGGGTGACTGAGTTATCATCAGATAAGTCATGTGGTCTGGACAGCGCTGTAATTGACCACCTCTGATTGGCTGCTTTCAGAATAAATGACTAGGGAAAAATAAATGTTTTGTTTAATCTGATTTTTTTATTTTTTATTTTTTTTTAACATTTTCTGTCCTTTTTCCCAGATGCTGGAAAGTCCACAATTGGAGGACAAATTATGTGAGTATTACTGGTTACTTTCTGGGTGGGGGGATGTTTTCATTAACACGTACGTCATTTTGACATCTTGTTCCTCTCTTCCAGGTATCTAACGGGCATGGTAGACAAAAGAACCTTAGAGAAATACGAGAGGGAAGCAAAAGAAAAGAATCGAGAAACCTGGTACGTGGACCAATTACTGTTGTTTATTTAAACTCTGGAAATGTTTCATGCAAAATAAGTGCTTATTTATATACTTAGAAATTAGTTTGCTCAGCTAAGTTCAGAAACGATGGTTGTGTGTTCCTCCGTGTCTGTTAGTTTAGCAGATCTAGACCAGGAAGTGAAAAATGCATTTTTTTGAGCGCTCCAGTCAACGTTAACACATCATGTTGTGTTCTCTTAGGTATCTGTCTTGGGCCTTGGACACTAATCAAGAGGAGAGGGACAAAGGCAAGACTGTGGAGGTGGGCCGAGCATACTTCGAGACAGACAAAAAGCACTTCACTATCCTAGATGCTCCAGGCCACAAAAGCTTTGTGCCCAACATGATTGGAGGTGCATCCCAAGCAGACTTGGCTGTTCTGGTGAGTAAAGGAAGTTCCATTAAAAGAATTAATCAGCTTGGTTACTCCCAAAGATGTCCATGCAGTCTGTTGAAGTAAGCCCCATCACAAAAGTATTTTTATAATGAAACACACCAAGTGTTGAAGCATGCGAATGCTAAGTTTAAAAAAAAAAAGCAAAAAAACATAAAAGCATATTAGATATAAACATCTAAGAGCCTCAGTTGAATTGCTTTTTGATTAAAACAAATGGATATACGCTATTCCACAACACCAGCAGAAGCAGTTCAGTCTCGTTGGTCAAAATTTAGTTAGCAGGAATGAGGACTAACTGGGATATGTTCCACTTGTGCTGATGTTAACATACTGGTTAGTGGTGTTAACCATTCTGGTTAACACCTCTGAGACCTGTCAAAGTTCAACTGCTGTAATAAAATACCATCTTGTTGACCTCATAACTGTGTGTGTGCGCGCGCTTGCGCACAGTAGTGTGAAGAGGTATTTGCTCCCCTTCTGATTGCTTGGTTTTTTTTTTGCACGTTTTTCACACATAAATGTTTCAGATCATCAAGTAAATTTAAATATTAGACTAAGATGACACAAATAAACACAAAATGCAGTTTTTATGTCATCTATTTATTGTGTATCCGATATAGACATAGGTTGCGTCAGCAAAGCAAACGTATAGAACACATCAAACAGAAATGATCAAAATCACTTGATGTTCTTTATAAAGTCAGAGAGTTGGTCAATAATGTCTTCAGATGTTATATTCTACACTTGCTCTAACGTGTTCAAATACAGATCCAATGAATAAACTATAAATAGCCATAAGAATTCTGAATGAATCTGGATACCAGGCATCCACTAATCAGTTCTTTATAGATTTTAATATTCATGGACATTGTATATTGGAGATTCCATTTCATGCTGTAAATAAGAGCATTCCACAAATCTTCTTTAAATTAAAGATGGGCATTATAAATTAAGAGGGCTGTATGTGTTTGACATGTGTAAATTTAAGACAAATGTTAAACGTAGATGTGTTTCTGTCTGAGGACTAAAACTGGAACAATCTTGATGATAAATTTAAGTTAATTAATTATTTTCCTAGATTTAAAAAAAATATTAAAATGTAAAATAAGTAAAGACTACTTTGCAAGTGTGTGATGAAGATAAAGGACTGAAAGCAATGCATCATTATTATTCTCATTATTATTATTATTCTTGTCATTATTATTAGTATGTTATTGTATTTATGATTTTGTCTAGCTTGTATGAGCTGATTCCAGGCTGTAAGTGAACGTATGGAGTAGGCGTAGACGAGCAGTATGCCTCAGCCTAATTTCCTTTTGTTGGTGTCTGTTGCCCCAAGTGCGACTATATGAAACTTGAATTAACAATATAAACAATGTATCTTTAGTATGAGCACCAGGATTGTGACCTGGCAGAAATGAAATGTAGGTTAGTGGTAGGTCAGTTTGTTCAAACTACCAGCCATTGTAGCATGCACATAAAACAAATAATTACATAAATAATCAATAGCTAAGGGATTTTTAACATTCCCCAACACGATAATGCTCCGAACGTCTCTTTAAGGAAAACAGTCTAGTCATTGCGTAATAATGATGCCAGGTTTATGATGCCAAAGATGTTTGAAAGGAGCTACATATAAGAATCCATATGTGCACAAGCTTTACCTCTTTGCGTGTCACAAGTTATTAATGTAACTTTTGACATGCAAAGAGGTCACGATTGTTGATTCTTTTTATTCAGAATCTCTAACCTTTATAATGTAATCGGACTTGTAGACTGTGCATCAAATTGACTGTGTTGTTCCACAGGTCATCTCTGCCAGAAAAGGTGAGTTTGAAACTGGTTTTGAGAAAGGCGGACAGACACGGGAGCATGCCATGTTGGCTAAAACGGCTGGTGTCAAGCATCTTATAGTTCTGGTGAATAAAATGGATGATCCGACGGTCAACTGGAGCCTGGAGAGGTGGGTAGAAAGAAAATATTGATAGTTTTACAAAGGCAAAACAATAAAAATCATGCTTGATCTACCAGTCCAGTACAAAGCAGACCATGAGACCAGTTCAGCATAATCTGACCAGGATTTCCTTTCCTTAAGGTTTTTATTTATTTACTTTTTGAGCTACGTCAGTGCTATGTTTTCTTTTTTCTTTTTTGAATAGTTTTTGATTTAAATTCAATAATTCTTTATTAATCCCCAAAGAGGAAATATATGTTGCAATATCTGTCATTTAAATTTCTATCAGAGTCATTATAGATGGCTGTAGCCTCCTTCGGTGTCTGTGTTGTGTTAGATCTAAAGAATCCCTGTTGTTGAATCACCGATGATCAAGTTTGTCAAATATGTTTTTCATTTTATGTTGTTTTTTGTTGTTTTTTTTCCCCATCCTCTCAAAATGTATACTCACTCACTTTTCATTAAAGCAAGTGAACACCTACATCTATTATCTACGCTCTACATGATGGGAAATTTACCAGCCACCTTCCAAAACTAACAAATTGCCCCTGCGGGTTTTTGTCCCTCTGGAAACGTGTTTGGACCAAATACACAGAAAGATAGTCAGTATTGTAACTTTATGTCAGTGGGGTCTTTATTTCCACTTCTGAGATGTTGAACATTAGGTGTATTTCCACATGGGGATCCCAGGACCCTTTCAGGAACTTCTATAGGACCCAAAACATGTTTTTATGGTAGGATAGGTTCTCAAAGCCGCCCTCAAAATCTTCTGCCCTCATTGATCACTGTGCGTTTCCCAGCAAATATTATCAATGATTAAAACTGGAATATATTTCAGAGTATAGCTTTGATTTTCAAATAAGTGAAATAAAGCAGACAGTTTAACTATATACAGTCATTAATATGCCAAAGAATTGAAATAATTGAGCTCTTCTGCATGATTAAGATAACATCGATTATTGGTTCTAAATAAGGGTTTTTATGAATTTTTGACTAATTGCCCACACTAATTGCATACTAATTGGGTCGGCTGTGGGCAGGAAAGGACATCATTCAGCTGCCTAATGTCCCCTTCAAGTACAAGCATCATTTCTCCTCATTCAGCGCCACTATTATGAATTATACAAATGGCAAACAGAAGTCACAGTTATCTTTGCATATACAATGCTTATCTTTTCACTTCAGTTTGTTTTTCTTTTTTCTCTTTTTCCTTTGCTGACTTCATTTCTTTCTTGGTGGTTGACAAAAAGGCAAAAGTGGTGCACTCCCACCACTGGGTGGTAGTTTTCATGCATCCAGCTCTGTCACTGTAGTGGAGACACGATGGCTGAAAGGACTGAGGTCTGTCCTGTTAAAATTTCAGCTCCTTGGTTTTACTCCCAAACCCCCACAAGGGGTATCTATTAGGTGCCTATAGAACCCCCACTAGTGGAAACACAACTATTGTAAACAGCATTTAGAGAAGTTCTCTGAAACTTGAGCCCATCAGGATGTTTAACAACCAGTTAGAATGTGAACTGACGAGTGCTTTGATGTGGCCTGCAGGAGCAGAAAGATAAGGTGACATCTAGTGCAGTACGATGTGTGTACTGAAGTAATGAAGCAGCAGAGAGTCTGTATCGCTTCATTTTTGACGTTTAGTGCAGTGGAAGCTGACATATTTTTAAACAAATTGAAATGAGAAGAAGACTGAGGAAAAGGACAGCTAAGCAAGCTCCTCTGACATCAGTCGCAGAGCAGTGATGTCAAAGACAAATGAAGAGACAGTTCACACTGAAGTTGTTGGAAAACATCAGATACAATTTAGGACCTTGTATGAAAGCAACCCAGGTCTGATTTAATATACATATATATTATTTCATGTCATTTGAGATGTTCAGACAGTCATAAAGATTTTTTTTCTAAGTCTTATATAGCTAATTTTCATTTCTTCCTATTAAGATGGTTATCATTTTTTTTTTGTTCTTAGATATGAGGAATGTAAAGAAAAACTTGTGCCATTTTTGAAGAAAGTTGGCTTCAACCCCAAGAAAGACATTCACTTCATGCCATGTTCTGGGTTGACGGGAGCCAACTTGAAGGAGCCCACTGAGATGTGCCCCTGGTATACGTAAGTCCTACAGTTTGCTGCCAGTGCTTGTCTGCTGTCAGAAATGATTTGCTCCTAATCCATTTGGTTGTTTATGTTGTAGAGGTCTACCATTCATTCCACACTTGGACAGTTTGCCAAATTTCAACAGATCAAGTGATGGCCCTGTCAGATTGCCCATTGTAGACAAATACAAGGTAAGAATTTTTTATTATTATTCATTTATTTAATTTTAAACTCTGATTTAGATAATTATGTTCAAAACAATAGAAGAAGCAGCCTATATTGTCATTACCTATATACTGCTACACATACACAACAAAATTGTAAATGATACTTGAGCTCTGAGCTGCTGCGACCGTGTGCCATCACATGTGAGGCTCTGAGTCACGTTTTTGAACTGTGGAGGAGAAAACCCACACAGACACGGGGAGAACATGCAAATGCCACTCAGAAAGGCCCCTGGGTCCAGGTATCAAACCCTGTCAAGAAGCTTGTTGCTTTGAGGCAACAGTGCTAATGCCACTGTGGGATAGCAGTGTGTTAAAAATAATCCAAGCTCAAAATCCCTAGCTTTTATTTAGGAACACACAAATGCATTGAGAACAGTGCACATTATTCCAAATCAAACCATGAAGATTTTTTTTGTCAAAATTGTCATTATTAGCTGTTTTACAAAAAGTGAAGAAAAAGGAGTATTAGGTTGTTAAAAAATATAGCAGTGACACAATTTTTCTTTCCAAACTCAAACATTGACTTCATAAACTGACAAATGCTTATCTTTCTGCTGAATCACTAAACTAATATTTAGTGAAAGTTTTCTTTTGCATTAAGGTCCAGGAATTAGACTGGCCACTCCATAACTAGTTGGTCTGCAACCAGGATGCTGTTGCTTACTGGTGTGTTGTTGAATCACCCATTTCTAGAGCATTTGCTCTTCAGCAGTAGGCAACATGACCCCTTCAAGTATTTTGATGTTTTCAAACAGATCCATTTGGCAGGTGATAAATAGGTGCAACACCATAGTATGAGAAACAAAAGTACTATACGATGATGCCACCATGCAGCTTGAATTCGGTGTTTGGGCGTCGCCTGACAAACTGTCTGCAGCCCCTAGAAAAGAACAGTCTTGCTCTCAACAGTCCACAAAACGTTGCACCATTTCTCTCTCTTCTCCCTTTTCCACAGACATCACAATTTGAACTGCACACTGCAATTTTCGGAGCAGCCCACTTTCCTTAATAGTAACACATTTGATAAAATGTTCTTCATGATTTGGAATAGAATGTGCAGCGTTTCCAGTGCATTTGCATGTTTGGAAATACAAGGATTTTTGATCTTTGCTCACTTTCTAAACATTGCTATTTTTTTAACTATACATTTAAACCTGTTAAGTGATATGTTAAAAAGGAAAAAAGTCGATGACTTCCGTCTTTTTTTTTTTTTTTTTTATTGGAAAAGGGCTAAACGTTTTAATAAAAAGTTATCATTTTTTATTGGTAACACATAATGTCCTGTTCGCTAAAGATTGACTGACTTTTCTGCCGAGAACTGAGTGTGTAATCATTCCCCCCTCACTTGCTTTGTCATTCTTTCCCATCAGGATATGGGAACTGTGATTCTGGGCAAGCTAGAGTCGGGCTCCATCTGTAAAGCACAGCAGCTAGTAATGATGCCAAATCGGGTAAGATGCATCATTAACTCATTCTTTCGTCAAGTATTGTTTACTTACTATCCAGCTTGCTTTCCTTATGACAGTGTCTCATTTGTCACAACTCCAGCCACTCATCTTTTACTCTGAAAGCTCTGATAATCTCCAGTGTTAGGCCCTTTTTAAAAAAAAAAAAAAAAAAAAAAAAAAATCAATATCAGAGTATTTATTTTAAAAAGTTTACCAGATTTTTTTTCTGATGTTCCTTGTCTGACTTCCTGTCCAACTCAGCTGATGCAGTCATTCCAGCTTACATCATGGTATGGATGGTAGCTTGCCAATTCAATTTAAAAAGACTTTATTAATCTCTGCAGGGAAATTAAATTATTAACAATGTACGTACTTGGACCACACCACACTTGTCCAGCTCCTTTGCTTTGCTTCAGCAGTGTCCTTGTACTCCTCCTTTGGTCTCCCCTGCCATCTGCATTCACATGCAAACTGGGTTTGTCATGGCATGGAGGAGGATCACATGCCCAATCACATATGAAGTATCATGGGACAATAAATTGTGAAATGATGATCAAAGATTTTTAGAGTGTGTGGGATCCATGAAGCATCCACAACATGAAGAAGTTTGCTCTCTTAATAGTACTTAGTGGAGATGTACTCATTTTCATTTGAGTATGGACCAGTCTCAAAAACAGGCCTCATTAAAAGTATTTAAAATGGGTACTCTGGTGCTGCAGTACATCTTAGTATGGCACTGAAGAGGCAGAACGGTCTTTGGTCAATATGAAGAGCAATTTAATTTTAGAAATGTTTCTGTAAAAAGATATTTTTGCTATGGTACTTCAGGACAATTGGTGTTTAATCTCTGATTTGCAAAAAAAAACAACTCGGGGATAACTGCTGTTTTTAAACAACTTGTTTTCTTTCTGTTAAATCCCTACTCGGTCAATATTGAGGAATAAAAGTTAAACAGAAAAAACACTATCACTTGGTTGAGCAGTGACCATAGCCCTCCTGCAACAGTCACAGGTTCGATTCCCAGCATGTGAGCCATCGCTGCAAGTCTTCCTCTTATCTCTGCCTGGCCCTCATTCTAGTCTGTTAACTTTCAATAAAAAAACCCTAGAGTCACAATGTGTATTATTTTCTTTCTTTTCTTTTTATTGTAAAGAAATGCATCCATCGTCACCATTACCACTTACATTTAAAATGTTTCAGTTGATAGGAAGTGATGCCTTTTATGCTGATTGTTCATTAATGTATCAACCATTATGTCATAAATGGCTTTGTTTGCATTTTCCACCTTGAATTAGCTGCCATTCCCTTTGCATCTCTTGACTCATTCCCTATTTCTGCACCTTTTGTAGCATGTGGTGGAGGTATTGAGTCTCTTGTCAGATGATGTGGAGACAGATGATGCCGGGCCCGGTGAAAACCTCAAGCTGCGGCTGAAGGGAATAGAGGAGGAGGAGATCCTCCCTGGCTTTATCCTGTGCAACGCTGAGAACCTTTGTCATTCAGGCCGCACCTTTGATGCTCAGGTATGTCCACATCTCAGTTCACAATTCAAACTGGGATTTCAGGTCAGCTCAGACATTGATATTTCAGTAGATAAACTAGATAACAGACGACTGTCCATTACTGCTCATATTAGGCTTACGATCAGGAAGATTTATGATTTATGCTTCTACGTACCAACTACACATATGTTGATGCCATGTGTTTATCCATTGTTGTTTATGTTGCTCTATAAGTACACCACCAAATGCTAGGTGGGTGTGTGGATTGTTTTCTGTAGCACAGTAGCTTGAAGTGCAGAGCTTTTGCTTGTTTACTTCCTACGTGTAGCTCAGACATAGTAACAGAACAAATAAAGCACGTCTTCCATGAGTTAGAACTGATAGATGCAGAGCCTTCGTCATTTTTGTTGACATTGCCGCAGTCTGTTTTTGTATCTTGATTGAGAACAACAAAGACGTAATGGCAGGAAATTTGAAGAATAAGAAGAAGCTACCAATAACATTTGCTTTTTGACAGGACACATAAGAACATTTGGAGAGAGGAATTTTATTATTAACTTTATTGTTAAATGCGTAGCGTATGGCAGAGGATTCGCTGAAACATAAAAAGGTTTCCCTTTCAGGTGAAGAAGTAATTAGATTGTGCAAGAATGTTACAGTATTGTAATTCAGCAGTGACTGTAATGATTCAACAATATAGAGGCATTTTTTAAGAAAATCAAGCTCAGGAATCTGCTCTGGCTCAAGTCAAAGATGTCACCAGATACTCCAGCTTAGCAGACTGGAACAATGGCCCTCAGTGTTAAAAAGAAGTATAGATAAATGGATATTTTATTAATGATTTGAGGGAAGTTTTTTTTTTTAGTTTTGTAGTTTGGAAGATCCAACACTAAAGCATTAAGTAGGCTCAATTGAGAGTTCAAAAATTTGTTTGGAAGTGTCATCTACTGATCCCTGCATCTGATCTCCACAGATTGTCATCATTGAACACAAATCGATTATATGTCCAGGTTATAATGCGGTTCTTCACATTCACACCTGCATCGAAGAAGTGCAAATTACGGTAATAAACAATGTTGATTTTGCTCATATCTTTGAAAAATCTTAAAATAGAACCTACATTGGAATGAGATTTGCTGAAGAATGCAAAGTGTTATGTGCTTAAATTCTGTTGTTGCTTCTCCATGTAGGCCTTAATCTGCTTGGTAGATAAGAAGACGGGAGAAAAGAGTAAGACAAGGCCTCGATTTGTAAAACAGGACCAGGTCTGCATTGCGCGTTTGCGCACAGCAGGAACCATTTGCCTCGAGACCTTTAAAGAGTTTCCTCAGATGGGACGGTTTACCTTACGGGATGAAGGTAGGGTTCCTAAAGATTTTCCTGCATGGGAATGTGAGTGTGTAGCTCTTAATCATCAGGAAACCAGATGCTATTACTAGTTAGTGATAAAACTGAAAAATGCCACTGAGAGAAACCAATGAAAAATAGCATCACAAAGTAATTGTGACAGATTACAGAAGGTTTAAAATAGGTTTGAAAAAAGGTTTGAAATACAGCCTTTTTGTACACATGTACATTACATCATTTAAGGAAAAAAATGATTGTCAAGGAGTCCTGAGGCTGTATCTCTTAGTCCAATATATAAAGTCTTAGCTTTGACTGATTTACTTATTTTATTTCACTTTTAAACCTTTACTTTAAGGTTTATGAATTCTCACAAGATATTGGATGAGCTCAGGTATTCTGTGCTCGACTTGAGGCATCATGATGAAAATGTAGTGATCAAAGGGGGATTTATGTAAGTAAGGTTCTGAATACCTGTGCACAATGGCAACAAAGAAAAGTTGCCTTGAATAATAAAATTAATTCTTTGTCGTAACAATGCCTCTTGGCATCGTCTCCAGATGAGCAGAGCTGAGGGCACTGAGACAACGGCGAGAGTGAAACTAACATGCGAACACAAATCTTGGCCCAGGCTACATGAAGCTAGTTCAGGATGAACTCAACTGGATTCTGTACATGTTCCGCATCTTCCTCTCTGGTAGAGGTGTACTCTTTTCGGCCGTGTTCCATCCAAGGGCTGAAGTAGGAACCGATTTTTTTTTTATGCGGTTTCAGGGAATTGATGTGAACTTGTGCATTTTCAAGTGGTCTCCTTGTTTACAGAATATTTTTGCAATCCAATCTTCTTTTTTTTTGACTGACACGGCTTTGTGTAGCCTGGGCCCTGAATAACTGAAAAATTGTAGAGGATGCACACCAGTATTTGTGAAAACAACCTCAGATCAGAATTTGGTGTAAACATGAAAACATGGATGCATCCTGCCTTGTATCATTATTTCCGGATGGTGGTGGTGTTATGGTTTCTATTTTCTTGTCACTCTTGGCTTCTTTGTATCAGCTCAATATTGTTTTTGACCATGTACATCCCTATGACCCGTCCTCTGATGGCTACTTCCAGCAGGCTAATGTACCATGTCACAAAGCTCATATAATCTCAAGCTGGTTTGAAAGCCTGCAAATTTGTTTTAGTTGTGGATCTGGGCCCCGTTTCCCAAAAGCATTGTAAGCCTAAGTGGGTCGTCAAGTCCATCATAAGAAGGTTGTACAGCTTACGGGCTGTTTCCTGAAAACCATTGTTGCTTAATAGCATCGTAAAAACCATCATAGATCTACAAGCGATATATGGTTGTCGTAACTCACTAAGATCATCTTAACGCGAACAGGACTCAGTGGGCCGAACATAGGCCGAAAAAGAAAAAAAGAAAAAATAGAATCAGAGGACCAGTCAAAAAGAGAGAGGGATATGAGAGGAACTTGTGCTCAGACTATAGATAGATAGATAGATAGATAGATAGATAGATAGATAGATAGATAGATAGATAGATAGATAACTTTATTCCCCGAAGGGAAATTCAAAAGGTGTGTGGAGGGATATAAAAAAAAAAAGAGTCAATGACAGGGAAAAAGGCAACCAAGAGGTGGAGGCAAAAATGGTGACACTAGGTGAGCAACAAAGAAATAAATAAATCAAAAAAGGGAAACGTTTCTACAACTCCCCGACGAATGTTGAACCCAGCCACGAAGTTCGGGTGATGGACGTCGACTTGCCTTTCCTCACCACCGTCCTCCTCCTCTCCATCTTCAGGCCACTCTGGCGCATACAGCACACCCCCTACCTGCGTTGCAATATTGTGCAACATTGCTGTCATACAAATTACAGCGCAAGACTTGGCTGAGCTAAACCCCCGTCGTATTTGTGGAGTTACCTGAAGCACAGTTTCCAACAGCCGATGGTCCGTTTCACGACAGCAATTGCAAGACGGTGCGCCTCATTAAAGGCTTCATCATGCCGGGTTGGCCACAGGGTGAAACGGGTACAGGCAGAGTGCATAGCCACTGTCACTGAGGAGTCGCCACTCACGCCTGGATGCAGCAGCCCGTCGGTGGATGGTGGACTCTTGGAACACGAATGAATCGTGTTTACTCCCAGGCCATCTCGCCACCACATCCAGGACCACATCAGACCCTGCTGGTCATACACCTGGCAGTTGATCGCTGGGCAACGATCATGAGTACGAAGGGTAGGAAGGGGTACCCCTTCTTGTTGATATAAACGTTGCCACAAATAGGCATATAGATGATTGATTGTTTATTTTATTGAGTGATAGCCCTATTGTAGGTTAACTACTGGTGAAAGGCCTAAAGAACATTCTTGGCGTGACAACTCTTCGTGAACAAATTGATAAATCAGAACCATGGACAGCGCAGCTCATCTTAAGAACAGCCTAAGAGCCAGACACACTACGATCGTGTTTGGGAAACACTCAGAAAAGCCTGTATGAACATTCGTAAGATCAATTGTACAGAACGCACGTAAGTGCATGATCCGTCGTTATCGGGAAACGGGACCCTGGTCAAACACTATGTTGTGTGTTGTTTTTTTCTTCCTTCTGATGAGGAGAATTTATAGGTTAAAAGGTGATCTGAAAAAAAAAAGAGGAAAAAGAAAAAAGGGAAAAAAAGTGATTTGTATCAAATTGTCAGCCAGCAGTGGTAGAAGGTGGTAATATATGCTATAAGAATGCTTTCAGAACTATAAAATTAGATTTTAAAAAAAAATTTATAATGGAAAGTAAGCAAATAGCAGAAACATCAAATCAAGATTTGCCATCCTAAATCATTATTTGTTGTGATCAGCCAATATTTGGTTTGTGTTGTACGAACATAACAGTCACGTTTTGTTCTTCGCTGAAATATTGCTTGAACAGTTTGTCTGTGGCTTAGTCTGTGGTCAAACTATCATTCTGGAATGATTAAATGATCAAGTCTTGATTGTTTTCTCTCAGTCTTCCCAGTGAAGTCAAAAAGAGGCTAAAGGATTCTTAATACTTCTTCCAACACCCGTCCTCTTGTATCTTTTCTTTTGAACTGAATTTTAGGAGTGAAACATTGGTCTTGATGATGCACGGAGATCCAGGCACGGGCAGGGCAATTGAAATTGAATGAGATGAAGCTGCTCAATGCAGACAGATGATGGATTAAAATAAATTATTTTTTAAAAAAAAAGAAGAAAAAATCAAATGGCTACAATGTGGCGCCCAATTGCAACCCTCTCACCACCACCAGCGCACACACATCAACTGTGGCCAAGTTTCATACAGGGCAGTTCAACTTTATTCCAAAGCTTGAGATTGTATTCACATTACTCATCATTTCAGATTCATCGTGAAAACTTGATGCTGGGGGGGGATGCTTGGTTTGTTTTAAGGTTGGAGCTTGAAGCAATAGGCTGTCAACTCTAATGTTAAACACATACTTGCATATACATGTCATACATCCTTATCAAAATTGGTAAAGTTGAAAGTTCACAGGTGTTTGTTTTTGATGTAAAAAACAAAACACAGGTTGAAAGCTATTTTGTTTGTGTATCAGGCAAGACCATCGCCATTGGTAAGGTCCTGAAGTTGGTTGCTGAGCGGGACTGAAGATCACTAAGATGAGAGACTTGGCAAGAAGGAATGGGAGAAGCTCAGTCATAACCTGCCCCCACTATCATCAGGACGATGGTGCCTCCCTACAGCGTGTTGAAGATTCAGAAAAGGACAACTGGCGATAAAGAAACCTGTTTTTAAACAAAAGACAAAAATGATGTCCACAGGAATCAGCTTTCTCATATTGAGAGCTCTGTTATGCCATTCTGGGTTAACTCACCCTCCACCTCTCCTCATTCTTACTCTTGTCTACTCCTTATGATTTTTTTTTTAATCCTTCAAGTTTTTTTTTTTCTTGCTTTCATAAATTACACTGAAATGGCAGAAGTTTGATAACTGTAAACACAAGTGGACCAGGAATTTGCTTGGAGTTATGAGAACGTTTTTCAAATGTAATATGCAAATGATATTGAAAGACCATACCCATTAGAAACCAAATGTTTATCCTGGGGTGTACATGTTTCCCTATACTTTTACCCAATTTTTTTTTCTTTTAATCATTTCTTCATGTGGCGTTCTGGCAGCGTGCTTGAGCGTGCTCAAATGTTATTAAAGGAAAAAATATGAGAATAAAATAATAAATTGGGAAAGCAAAAGTGTGTTCATTGTAAGAACCCATTCTAGCAGCCAGGCTTGCATCTTACAGTTGGTGGTAATGCCCAGCATCAATTTCAATTCAATTTATTTATATGGCATCTATTTACAATAAGTCATTTCTAGGCGCTTAAGAAGCCCAGAGCATGACCCCCGTGCACATGGCAACGCCATCAGTAGCAAGAGGAAAAAAAACCTGGGAAGAAACCTTGGGCAAGACCCAGCTCAGGGGGACCCTCATGCTGCTATCCAGCTGGGTAAAGGAAGAAATGAGAGAGGACAGAGAGTGGTGTACAAAAATATACAAATGTCTGGTATAAACAATATGTAAATATGTGGTGGTTGGACTGCAGGTCTGCCACACCAGTGGGAATCCCACAGTGGCATCCAGTGGAGGTAAACGCCAGGATTGTCAGAAGATGGAAGGTTCAGGAGGCAAGGAGGAGCACAGCAGCACCTGAAAAGAGAGAAGAGAGCAAGACTGCGGAAGATGGACAATGTTGATTCTATTAAATGATTCAGGACAGTCTGAGACTGAGATCAGACAGGGTGAGGATGCTCAGTGGACAATAGAACTCCTTCCATCAGCTATAGCAGAATAACTAGGAGGTGGTTTAAGAGACTACAGAGTTAAAGGCTTTATCAAAAATGGTCTTCAGCCTAACCTTAGATGGACCTTCTGGACTGAGATTGGGATTGATTCCATAATAGCAGGTTCTGATAGCTAAAGGTTCTGCCATCCTTTGTAGACCTGCAGACTCTTGGAACAGCAAGTAAAACTGCATTCAGGAGTGTTCTACTAGGACAGTAAGGAACTATGAAATATTTCATGAAATATGTATTATTCAAAGCTTTCTATGTAAGAAGTAATATTTTGAAATCAATTCTAAATACAACAGGGAGTCCTCGTAATGAAGCTAGAACTGGTGAGATGTGATCTCTAGACTCAGTTCTGGTTAGTACTTGTGCAGCAGTATTCTGGACTAGTTGAAGGCTTTTAACAAGGATGTTTGCACAGCAAGAAAATAATCTATTACAATGATCCAGCCTATTGGTAACAAAGGCATGGATTAATTTCTCTGTATCCTCTTGAGTCAGAATGTTTCTAATTTTCTTGATATGAGACAAATGAAAGAAAGCTGACTTTGTGACCTGTTTCACATGAGAGTTAAAAGACAAATCTTCATCAAATATGACAGAGGTGCCTGACAGTAAAGGTAGAGGCCAAGGTAATATGATCTATATTAACTGTACAGCTCAAAAGTGCATTGCAGAGGTGCTTGGGACCAATTACAATAACTTCAGTTGTATTTGAATTAAGAAGCAAGCAAATTCCAGTCATCCAGGTCTTCACATCTTAAGTGCAGGCATCTAATAAGAATAATTGATTAGCTTCATGTGGTTGCAAGGATAAATACAACTGAGTATCATCTGCATAGCAAAGGGAATTTATTTTATGATCATTATTTACTTGGACAAACTGAAAGCGGTCCGATAAGTAGAACTTGAACCATATTAATGCAGTTCCTCTAATTCCAACAACTTGCTCTAATCTATTAAGAAGAACATTGTGGTTGATAGTGTCAAATGCTGCACTGAGATCCAAGAGGACCAGAACAGAGACAGATCTGCTGTCAGAAGTCATTGGTGACTTTGACCAATTTGTACTACGATGAAGTGTAAACCACACTGAAGCTCATCATTAATATTGTTTCTACAAAGATAATCATTTAGCTAATTTAAAACAGTTTTCTCAAGATTTTGGGATTCTGATGATATAGCCAACTGCAGGCCTATTTCCAACCTTACTTTTATTTCTAAAGACATCCTGTTGAGTAAAGGTTTAATTGCTGCAACCTTAAAACCTCCTTGTACATATTTGGTTAAAAGGAATGTATTAACAAGATCCAGGATTACTCAACCTATCGTGACAAATTTCTTTGAAAAGCTTAAAAGGAACAGTGTCCAGTAAACATTTAGATAGCTTTGAGTGAGAAACAAATGATGCTAATTCACAAATATCAACAGGAGAGAAGCAGTCTAAGAACCAGTAGGTCCAACTGATTCCAAGGTCTCTGCACTGTCTAATGTAATCCCCATAGTTGGCATGAGAATACAAATTTGGTCTCTAATATTTATTTTTGTTTATAGAGTCATCAGCAGTTAAATGGGATGAATGCATGACTCTATGGAGCTGTGACTCTGAGTCAGCATGGCTACAGAGCTGAAAAGTAATTTGTGGTTATTCTGATTTTCTCTAATTAGTGTTGAATAATAAGATAACCTATCCAAAGAGCTCTTTTATACATTATCAAACTATCTTTCCAAGCAAGATGTGATTCTTTTAAGTTTTTACAGCAGCACTTTCTTTGTAACCTTCCAGATTTCTATTTAAGACTCCACATTTCTGCATTATACTGTATGTTTGACAATTCATGTTTGACATCATTGAGGTCAAATAGGAAATAGGCTACTGGCAGTCACTCTTTTCAGTCACAGTTTAATTCTGAAAATACCTCTCTAACATAAAATGCATTCAAATAGCTACTCATCACAATATTTTAATTTCTATAGTACAATCGCAGACAAGATCAACCCAATTTGTCACAATCAGATGAACTCAATACAGCCAACATCCTTTGAAATAAGTCAAAACTGACTAAAGTGATTTGATTTATTGTTTTCTCTGAATGAATACAACACATTTCTTTTGCTTTTCAGGGTAACGTTTTAAGTTACAAATAAATAAATGATCAAATATTATGGCAGTCACTTGTTCTTTTCCTTTTGCCTGTTCCCATTAGGGGTCACCACAGAGAATTGTTCTGTGGCAGTCATTACTATTGAGCAACAATTTCTTTGGTACATTAAATATTTTTAACATGCATTCTAATAAACTACATCTTTTTTTTCTGTTGTAAATCAGGGTCCTCAATAAGAGTCAACAGGCACATATTACATACACAGTGTCCCTCATCTGGGTCATGTTTCACACTTCCGGAGTTGCGGCAGCAAGGTTGTTGGTGTCTGCTGTGGCCACAGCAAACCTCAAGCCTGGTGGTGGACACCCTGGGTGAGAGGTTGTCATGCAGAAGGAGTCCTGTTGAGCTTGGTTTGCTTGTGAAAGCCAGCAAACCCTGGCAGATCTGGGGCCTTGGTGGTTCTGAGTTAAAACCTCAGGTGTGGAAGAAGTACCTCCAGGTGCCTCAGGTGGGGAAAACTGTGGTTCACCAACACTATACAGTGAGGGTGGGATGCTGTTAACCTCAACTGGGGATGTCCTCAAGCAGTGGAAGGAATCCTTTGAGGATCTTCTCAATCCCACCAACCAGTTTGCTGACATCAGGATTGCCTTTCTGTTTTTGCAAATGATGTGGTCATGTTGGCTTCATCGAGCCATGATAGTCAATTCTTACTGGTGATTCACAGCTGAGTGTGATGCAGTGGGAATGAGAATCAGCCCCTCCAAATCTGAGACCATGGTTCTCAGTCATAAAGGGGTAGGATGCCCTCTTTGGGTTTTGGATGCTGTGCTGCCCCAAGTGGAGGAGTTGAAGTATGTTGGGGTGTTGTTCACGAAAGAGGGAAGAATGGAGCATGAGACTGACAGGATCTGTGCAATATTGTGGACTGAGCACTGATCTGTTGTGGTGTAGAAAGAGCTGAGGGAAAAAGGCAAGCTTCTTTGTTTACTGCTCATTTAACATTCTTACCTTGCCTATAGTCACTAATTGTAGGTAATGACGAGGCCGCAACCATCCCAAGACCAGATTGAAGCCTAATGAGGAAATCCATTTTGTTACAGTTCCTTCATTGACCACTGGCTGGCTCTACAATTGAGCAAATCCCTATTGACTCCCATGTTAAAATGGCCAACTTTGCACAAGAATTAAATGTATTGAAAGTCTTGTTAAAAAACATCGGTTTGGTCTTCGTTAGATGATTTATCCATCCATTTCATAGCTTTGCCTCAACTATTTGCAATATGGCACTGTGCAGTTCGAGGTAATCTGGATGTCTCCTGGCTGCCTCCTTGGATAAGTGTTTTGGGCATCCCCATCTGAGGAGAGGCCCCCAGGCAGACCCAGGACACGCTCTTGGTGTTCCCCTGGAGGAGGAGGCCCAGGCCAGGAGGCCTGGGCTGGGTTTCCTTCTATGAATCACTTGGATTCTTGGAGCAAGTTTTGGTGTAGCCACACATTCTTTGGTTCTGATTTCTTTTTGCATGTATGGTTTTCAGCTGTGTTCAAAATATAAGCAGTGTGTTTAAAAAAAGTGACTAAAACTCAAAATCCTTACAATAGCTTTTATTTCCATACATTCTAAATGCATGGGAACACTGAACACTATCCTAAATCAAAATGTGAGGAAACATTTTTTTTAAATGTGCTATTAGGGTACTTTACTGAAAAGCTTCTGTAATTCTGGATCCCAACAATAAATCCCTTATTACCGGATATGTACCGGGAGGTTTTAAGATTACAGTAATTAAACCTCAACTCAAAAAGACGTCCTTGGATTCTGACGATAAAGCCAACTGCAGGCCTATTTCCACCATTCCTTTTATTTCTTTTAATTCTTGAGAAAATTGTTTCAAATCAGCTAAATGATTATCTTTGTAGAAACAATATCAATGATTAGCTTCAAACAGGTTTTAGACGTCATTATAGTACAGAACCTGCATTGGTCAAAGTTACCAGTTCTGTACCCTTCTCATGATTAGAGCAGGTTATTGGACTTAGAGCTGCATTAAAATGGTTCAAGTCATAACAGACCAATCACAGTTTCCATGTACACAATGACTGTTCCAGTTGTACAAGGGTCAGCTGTGGAGTACCACAGAGCTCTGTTCTGATACATGCTTCCTTTAGGAAACATCATTAGGAAGCATAATATAAACTTCTATTCATATAAAGATGATATCCATCTGCATTAATCACAGTGACCACATGAAGCTAATCAATTAGTGTTATTAGATACATGAATTAAAGATGTGAAGACCTGGATGAGTGGAAAGTTCCTGCTTCTTAATTCAGGTAAAACTAAAGTTACTGTAATTGGTCCCCTAGCACCCCTGGAACGCAATCTTGAGCTGTACCTTTGAGGAGAAAAAAGGGCAGTCTAGCCTCTGTGAGGTGTCCCCCCATAGAGTATGAAATTTTGTGAAGAAATATGATTACTTCACAAAACTGTACACATATAGAGACTATTAGCTAATTGCGAGGGACTCTTATCAAGTGAATAAAGGATTATCCAAAACCTAATGTTTGGAATAGAATTTTCTTTAATTATTCAATTTTGAATTTATCAAAAGCTTTTGCTATGTCCAGTGATTCAACAATTGTTGGTATTTTATTGTGTTTAAATACATAGCCTAAATGATATTAAAAGTGTAAACATTTGAATCAATAAGTGGATAACTGCTTCAATTTGTGTTGCTAGTGCTTTATTATTTTGACGTTGTGGCTATGAATAACAGTGGGCATTAACGGGAGCAGAGACTTTGATCTTTGTTGGATTTTGGCAGTACTGAAAGAAGCGCCTTCTTAGTTTAACTTAATGAAAGTAAAAAAAATAAATAAATAAATAAAAACTTTGTAGAAATGTGCACAAAATCTGTCTGGTTCTGGAGTTTATAGATAAAGAAAATCCAATCTATAAAATGGAGACAGTGAGCTTCCAAAGTTCTCAAGATCTCAGGTTCATGACACTCCACAAACGTTGTTTCTTGTACATGATGATTTATTGATATAACACCAACGATAAACAAGAAAACAAGGAATTTTCACATCACACCACTGTAGACAGATGTCTTTCATGCAATTTTTATTTTAAATTAAAAAAACCTATTTAGTTATTTTTTTAACTTAAGTTTGACTTTTTAAATTGTATTTCATTGATATATATATTTATATAATATATATAATGTATATTATACACACACACACACACACACACACATATATATATGTATACACATATAATTTCCCCCCCCTAATTTTGCTTATAGACAGGTATTCATTGTACAAATGTCTCACAACTTATTACTGGTCTTTAGAGTTGTATACTGCATAACAGGCCTATATGAGGCCTGTATGAGGCCTAAAGTGAATGTAAACTATAGGCCACTATGCTGAGATGAAGAGAAAACCCCAGCCTGTAGGGTTGCCACTTGTCGTAAAATACGTCCTTTATTTGACAATTAAATGTTGCGTTCCGATTTGTTCAGTATTTTCATAAATGTCCAATACACATATCTGTCACACACACATCGACACTAAATCTAACAATAATGATCAAAGTACATAGTGGTTTGATTGGTTGTTTAGGATGCTGAGTTTTTAAAGCCGAATGAATGAACATTTATTTAATATACAGTAGTATTAGCCAATATAAATATTATATAGGCTATGGCCTTAAGAACAAATCATACTTATGGATTAACAGTTAAGAATAATTACATTTGTTCAGAGGAAACGTTTATTCTTTAATGCAGCACATTTCCTCGATTAAAAATGTTTGTAGAGCTTTTTGTCCATTTTGTGTCCAAATCTTTACATTTTTGAGGAATACATTGTTCAATGATCATTCCATAAATTCTATTATTTGTGTGGTTTAACTGGATGACCCGACTTCCTTTAAAAATGTCCCCAGTATAGTTATGCACATAAAAAGTTACATTACGTCCCCAATTTATTTAGATTAGCCTATATTTCAAAAGTTAATTGTTGCACACTCCACACAAACAAATTCCTCTTAAGATTTAATTAAATGCACTTAAGAGAATGTGTTCATTAGTAATAAAGCATTTTGGGTTTTAAGCATGACTAATTGCTTTCTTGATCATCCCTTCACTAAAAAAAAAAAAAAACACCCGCACAAAATAAAACACACCTTCCCGCCCCACGGGAGTCCGTCCGTGCTGGTCACGGCCCAGAGCAGCGAGGTGGGCGTCCCTTATTTTCATTTCTGAAAGGTGCCAGCCCTGCTCCAGCCCCTCCTCCAGACTCAGCACGGTGACCTGGAATGGCTCACCTTACAGCTGCACTACAGGCAGGTGGAGCGGCTCGACGCTCGGGCAAATAAACTCTGTCTTGCCTACACCTGATCAGTCTAAACATGGAACCAGCCTACGGGGGTCTGGGCCGCTGCGTGTGTTGTTTTTGGCTTGCTATAGTTTTTGACGTTGTGGGATTGGTCATCCTACTCATCGGAGTGTTTGTGAACGTGTTTTTCTATGACTTGCTCATCTACGCGGGCGCCATTGTCATCTTTCTCAGCCTCATCTGGTGGGTGTTCTGGTACTCTGGCAACATCGAGGTACCACCGGCGGAGCTGGAGGATGATGTCGGGCTGCTGAAGAAGAACAAGGGCAGTCTGCTTGCCATCAGAGGCGCAGTCACCCGCCTCTCCGGCCGCTTGTCAAACGGCATCAGGAACTCATTCCGCAGGAACGGAAGACCCACCGACACCCGCGTGAGTCGTGCGCAGAGGTCAACTGCGGGGCGACAGGTGTCCCAACAGAGTGGACAGGTCACGGTTGCCTTAGCAACGGTGACCCAGCAGGAAAGCGCCCCGCACGTTGCCGTTTGCCCAGTGGCAGGTAGCGACATCCAGGTTCCGCAAACACATACGGAGACTTCACCGACATAACAGGTGAGGCCTATCAGAACAGAAGCGTCCAAACATTATCTTTACCTGCTGTCTTTCTGCTAAAAACAAGGGTCACGTCACGTTTGTAATACCGAAAAACGGGGATGCATCCACAGGTGTATCCCAGTCTTGACAAGAAACACGTTTAGAAAATGTCCCATGTCCCAGCTTTAGGATGAACTTTTCTGGAGGTAGGCCTGCAGCACAGGCACCCAGCAGAAAAAACAAATCACACCTGCTCAGCTACAATTAATTCAGATTTTAACATAATCAGCACACTAATCATTTATATGCAGACTTCACAAACTATTGTTTGATTAGTATATTTAATCAAATACATTCCATCCTCTGTTGTATTTCTACATTTGACATTGGATAAAATTTAACAAAAAAAAGATGGAATCCTAAATGTTTGAGGGACTTAAAATTCACAAAGTGCATGAAAACAGTTATGTCAATTAGCTAGATTTCTTAGTGTACATTACAAAATACAAATTTATTAATATATAGGCTACATGTATAGAGGGCGTACTACTTTTTATGACCTTGTGCTGTCAGGTATGGTTTAGGTGTGAAACTAAAAGAACTTCCTCTATATGGCAGTAAAATTTTATCACTGGTTAAACATAAACCACAGCTAAATGCTCCCAGTAAGACCAGCCCCAAGTTTAAACAATACAAGAATTACCTGAAACTTCCCTGAAGAGCTCATTGTCTCCCCACTAACTGAAAAAAAAAGCCTGATAAAACACTGAAACAATTCAAAGCAGCATATGTCAATTCAAAAACAAACAATTTGGGGCAGAAGCTAATGTTTGTTTCATTCATTTTCTCTTCCACAGAGACGACTAGCTCTGTGGACAACCTGGCCTAACGAGTCTTTAACGGTCTTCATGTGACTCCAATAGACGATATACTTTTGTTTTACTTTATTTTATTTTTCTGTTGATGTTTTAATAAAAATTTTATTTTATATTTGACTTATACAAGAAATGTTCACACAAGACATTTACATCGAAATCTCATTTCTTTTAATAAATATTTTTTGTTTTAATTAGTGTGTCAGACTTCATGGATCCAGTCAGTTTGAGGTCAGTGTTCATTTTATTTAGTACACTCCTTGCAGGAGTTTAATGTCTTGAGAGTTATAGACTGGAAGTACAAAGTATATTTTTACACTGAAGTAAAGAAATAGTTTTCTATTATTATTAAACCTGAATTAAAATGTATATTTTCTTTTTCTTGTTACCTGCATTTGTAACAACAAACCTGGGAAAAAAGTACAGTGTCATGGTGAATGGCAAAATGACAATTACCTTTTAGATATATTTGATGTTTGTTTGCGTTTTAATTCATTCATTATGTTGGTGAGAAGTGTTTTGTGTGCCTGAATTGTCTTGCAATGTTCTACAGGGCATAATTTATTTTTAGGGCATGAAATAGGTGTTAATCTCAATGACACTAACTGATTAAACCAGTTTTAGTGAAATACCAATGCACTTGTATGGTTGAAACGATAAATATTATCTCGCTGGGTTATCGGATTCAAATTGCATCATATGAAAATACACAATGCAATGCGTTTTCATATATGGCAACTGAATGTTGTTTTTAATATCTGAGATGCTCCAAAGTGGAATGATAGGATATAGTCTCTAGTAATGACAATGTTACATCACCACATAATGTAGGATTGGTTTGATTGTTTATTTATTTTCATTAAAAAAAAAAAAAATCTTATAAACAAGAGGCCAATCAAACAAATGGAACAAGTTTTAAAGTCCAGCTTTTTTATCAACCCATGCATCCAACTTAACGCTCCTTCCTGTGGGGACTTTTTGTCTCTATAATGTAACAAGCTTAGCTTGTAACTAGGGTTTACATTTTAATAAGTTAGTCCTCATTTGACAGGCTCATATGTTCATGAAAATGAATTATCAATGTAAACTGACAGTTATGAGGAATTATATTAAAAAAAAAAATACAATGCTCCATTCAAATGTAATATGGGTGAAAATAAAAGCAGGATTTAAGTGAACACACTCTTCAGGAACTATATGCTGCACATGGTGAGTATGTGGAGTTGGCAGCTGGTGTGATTGTTCCCATGGTGATAACGAACATCAGTTATAACCTTTGGACCCAGTCACTGCTGCATGTTATTTTTATTTTATTTTTTTCCTGACTGTAGCTGGATGTCAGTTTGAGGCATGGTGACATTATTTCTTTGCTCTTCCTAAACTGAGTAATGAGTATGTACTTCCCATCCATGTATGGATGCAAGAGTGGAAGGAGGACTACCTAATATAAGCTGACGCTTTCATTCTACCTAATGTGTTTCTGCCACCATTATCAACGCTCCAACCAGTCATAATTTTCAGTATAAAAGGTGGATTTAAATAATGCATGCAGAAAAGAGACAATTTTGATGACATCAGTGCAGTCAGTTAAAAACAGATGGGCAACAACATATATATGTAACTAGTATGAACTAGTTACAAACTATTTTGAAATATTTTTCAATTAGTGGAATGTAATCCTACATTTTATTTTATTTCTAGATTTTAATATACTGCACTTGCCAATACAACTGAAGGCAAGAGAGGAAGACATCAAAAACAATATTGTTGTACTTGTCTGTTTATTAGAATTACGTTTATTTAAATTGAGGGTTCTTGCATTTCAGAAACAACTTCAACTGTTTTAATTCTGTTTCTTTTAAATGTCATATTGAATATCCATCTGTCCATCCATTCCTAATTCTCCCTATTCAAGGCCACAGGGGTCTGCTGGAGTCTATCCCAGCTTTGTCTGGGCTAAAGACAGTTGTCTACCCTGCACTGGTCACCAGTTCATTGCAGGGCCACAGATGGACAAATAACCATACATGCTCACACTCCTGCAGGCAGGTTAGAATCACCAATTAGCCGCAAAATATATATTTTTGGGAGAACGTAAAACCCAGAGAAAACCTTCACTGGCACAACATGCCCACAAAGAAAATCCCTGGATTTGAACCTGGACCATTCTAGCCGTGAGGTCTTGTATCCTGACACACCTGAATAAAACGGTTTGGTGTTAATAGTAATGTATGTGTCTGCTTTGAAAAGCTTATTATCCTGATCCAATTGTTAGTTTTTATGTCTCTTTCAGTATTTTCAATATTTGTATACTTTTACTCATCACTGGTAAAGTCTTGACAGACTCATGTTAGAAACAAGATTCCTATGTAATAGTTTCATGGTCTTTTTTTACATTTTTAAATTAAATAAATGTCATAAATTTAATGCACCAATTTATCAGATTTGATCTTCAAATGAAAAGTGAAAAAAAAGACAAAAGTTTTGTCCTTAAAGACATTGCAGAGACATCACATCTTCAGTGATTTGACTGGGGGTCATTGGATGTTTTGGGTCTTTCATCAAATCAGAAACCATCACCCAGGCAACCCAACCAGAGCTGATCAGGCTCCAGCCTGTGTCCTAGTAGCATTTGGCCACAGATCTTACTTCTAAACAAGAAGAGAGGATTCTGGGAAACTGCCAGGCGACTCAGGTGGAGAAAGCGGTGCTTTACCAACACTGTGTACAGTTGGGGGTGGAGTGCTGTTGACCTCAACTGGAGACGTCATCAGGTGGTGGAAGGAATGCTATGAGGATCTTCTTTTCAATCAAACCAACATGTCTTCCACAGAGGAAGCAGATTTTGGGGTCACTGAGGTGGACTCACCCTTTAGTGGAGCTGAGGTAGTTTAGAAGCTGTGCAATGGCAGGGCTCCAGGCTGGATGACATCTGCACTCAATTCCTCAAGGCTCTGGATGTTGTAGGGCTGTCGTGGTTGACATGTCTCTGCAACATCACGTGGACATTGGGAGCAGTACCTCTGGAATGGCAGATCGGGGTGGTGGTTCCCCTTTTTAAGAAGGGGGACCGGAGGGTGTATTCCAATTACAGGGGGATCCCACTCCTCAGCCTTCCTGCTCAGGTCTATGCAGGGGTGCTGGAGAAGAGAGTCTGATCGATGGCTGAACCTTGGATTCAGGAAGAACAATGTCCATCCTGGCTGTGGAAGGAGCATGGGAGTTTGACCAACTGAGATAACAGCTGTTCAGTTTTCTTTTTTAATTTAAACCTTTATTTAACTAGGATTGAGATTAAAAATCTCTTTTTCAAGAGTGTCCTGGCCAAGACAGGCAGCTGCACAATTAACAGTTTCAAACAGAGATACAGACAACATATAAGAATAATTAGACAATAAAAAATAGATAACAAAAGACAGGTAAAAGTATCACAAATATTCACTACATATTAGTCACCATTCAACAATATCAAGGATATTTCAAGAGCAATGTAAATAGTCAATTAAAATATCATTTAAAACATCTACGTTCAGAGTCACCTGACTCCAAGTCATTTAAAATAGCTTTAAACTCCTCTCATGAGACCAGCTCTCTGAGATTCAGGAACTTTGCAGAGGGTGCAGGATATTTCCTGGTTTAGTACGGGCTTTCAGAACAGATAATAAGTAAATCTATGCAGAATTCTAAATAAAGACAAAGTTAAAGCAAGTAACTCGAGTTAGTCTTTTGTTCACCTTAAAATATTGGCCTCTGTTTCATTTGATGGAATATTGGCATACTTACATGCTGAAGTGATCATCCATCCTCGCTATCTCCAAAAACCAAAGTAAATTCCTGCCCCGTCCCGGTCTGACAAATGCATATCGCTTAAGGTAACATGTCAGGCTTCAGCAACAATGAAACCTGCTCATATCTTCAGTGGACATTAAAGAAATAATATACTCAAGAAAGCAACTTTTTAGGAAGAGACAACCAAAAGTAGACATGAGAGAGCATTATAAAAGTACCTCCTGCCACCTACAGAGGAACCCAAGGCTCTAAGTCCTCTGTGCTGCTTTAAATAGATGCTCCATCGGGCTCAGGTTTTCTTGATGGTGAGATTCGGGTTGTTGTCTTACTGAAATGGAAATCCTTTGCCTCTGCTTGAGACCTTTGGATAATTCTATACTTTTACTGCATTCACATTTTTCATGCTTTTGAAGGAGGTCTGGACTTTTCTCCTAGCCTGCTGCCCCAACAACCCAAACCAGGATGATCAGAAGCTGATGGATGGATTGATAGATGGATGGATGACACTATCATCACCGTGTTCGACTGTAGAAATCACATAAAAGAGGGCATGACCAGTGTCTGGTTTCCTCTTTATGTGCCACGCTGGGCATCATTGTTTAAGTTTGTGCATCATCAGTCCAGGAGACTTTGCTACTTCTTTGAGAGTAATTTGGGTGCCTTTTGATGAACTTCTATAATTTCCACAAAATAACTCTGGATCTCATTCATGGTGACTACTGTTTGTTTTGTTTTTTTGATGATGATTTTTCATGTCAATTGTTAAGCTTGTCAAAATATATCCTTCCTTATCCTTGCTTTATGTAATCCCATCTGGCATGTCTGCAGACAACAACTTAAATATTCATTTCTTGGCTTAGATTTAATATATCATCAAATATATATATATATATATATATACACACACACACACAACTTTTTGCCTTCTCATTCATTTTAAGGTCAAAACATGATGTGTTTTTTTCTGTTTTATTCAGGCTTAAATAAACAACTCCTTGCGTACTTTTTCATTTTCTTATTAAAATCCTATGAGGACTTTGAGAAACTATTGCGAAATTGAAAAATAAGAGTGTTCAGTTTTTACAGGCTGACTAAATCTGTCCTGCGGGAGAAGACCGAAGATTCCTGTGCAGCGTCCTTACTTTAAGATGTACAAATCTGACATTTTTATCCTCTGGAAATGCAGATGCTTGTGTTGGATGTGGGCTGACAGAAGTGGAGGAAGCGGGCCGTTCCAAATCCGTTCATTCGGTCCCTTCATTTCTAGCCATTGACTGGAAAATGTAGTGTCCAAAGCCTATAACAGACTGACCAAAGTCAACCCCGCTTGATAACTCAATTAAAAAAGTACCTTGTCATCTAAGTATTTAAAAGAACCGTTTTTGTTGCTATCATGCAAAGAAAAACAGTTTTTCAGAGTATTTTTCTTGGCTTGTAACAGCAAACTCTAGACTTTTTGGGACTTGGACAAAATGAGTTAATGAAAAATACAACTGCACAGTTTTATATCATGCTATGAAAACTGACAGCACACAAATTAAAATAATCAGCAAAACAGCTGGAACGAAGACAGGCAGTTACATGCTCATGACTTAATCGCTTTGGCAAGTGGAGATTAATACTTGGAAATGCATTCAAGTAATGAACTGGAAAATCCTTTGTGTTCATGCTATAAACTGGAAAAGTTTGATCTTGCAAATCTTTATTGTATGCCATAAGAAATATACAGCATTTCCCAAAGTATATACATGTGATTTGAGATTATTTTTAAACCAGTCCAAGCGAATTATCCTCCCTGCTTCGAGTTAAATTCATAGCCTGTTGTAAGCACAGATGTATTTTTATGTTTAAACTAAAAAAATATGCTTCTATTTTATGACCCAAACGACAGTAGTGAAATACTATATAATAAAAGAGTTCTTCTTTGTCTTTTCAACTCATATCAAAGGAAAAAAGTTTGGTTAAGGTTATCATGGTATCTTTGACAGTTCCCTGATCGTTGATGTTGGAACATACAGATTAGCATGGTTTGGAGGAAAACACGCATGTGACAGAAGTGGAAACTACTAAAACAATCTCAGATTTATGTGTTTTGACAGTGCCTGGTTTTCCATCTGATCTCAGCAGCAGAAACATGAGATGTGCAATTTGATAGAAATGTTGGTTTCTGAGAGGGGGGGAAAGTGCCATCCTTCAAAGTTCTCCAATAACTCTGGCGCAACATCGAGACTAGGAGCTCAGCAAACTGGTAGCCAGTAACCCCAGTCTCCCACAGCAGGAGGCAGTTTGTGGGGGTTGAGTAGCCAGACAGCAGCGGTTGGGAGGGATGCAGAGCTGATCCGGGACATGTGGAAAATTCAAAACGTGGAACAATGATTTTACTGGGATCTGAGTAAACAAACCCACATCAGATTGGACTCAGGTCCTCACGCATGAGTCATCCGTTTCTCAGAAATACTGCATGGAGATCTTCAACACTCCAACAGTGTTGATGAAGAGCACAGCCAAGCCCTTTTCTCAACATCACACTTCCTGTCCTGTTCCAGGAATGCAGGAAGGCGGACGTAAGTGAAAGGAGCCTTATTGATGGGCTCCACATGGCGTCCAATTGGTGAGAAGGTAAGAGGATCGCATGTGCTAACATAAACTGAGCCCACTTCCAAAGATGGTTTCAGGGCTCTCTTTTTCAAGTTCAGATCTTTGTCACATGATCCTCCACAGCAGATGCAAAGTTCTTTAAGTACTTTCAAAATTTCCTCTGAGGTCCTAAGATTTCTTTGGTCATCTTCAACTTAGAAAACATCCTTAGTGACTGTTGCAAAGCACAACCAATACAGGAATAGGCATTTTTTCCTTGGATTAGGTTTGGATATTACTTTAAGTCACTGTTTTATAGTAATCGTGGAGAAAAGTTATTAGAGTCATAATAGGTTGGAATTTCATCAAATTCCCGTTCCCGATCACTGATGCTATGTCTGAGAAGCTTTTTCATTTTGGCAGAGCACATGTGCGGTTTACTGTTACCATTTTAAATTCTAATCCCCCCAAACTATCTAAACTGTTCAATAACTCTTTCCAGATTGACAAAGTTCAAAAGTACTCAACAGGAAGTCTTCTGTGATGTCTCTGTGATCCATGTTTCAGACCAGCAGATTCTTCTTGAGAATCACAGGCAGACGGTT